>ML682038.1:7215175-7302839 GCA_007922195.1 Podocnemis expansa | reverse complement strand
AGGGGTGGGGGGGACAGGCCTTAACCACTTTGCCAGACTAGGGTTACCGGGTACCAAAGCATGGAAAGGACGACAGGGGAGTACAAAAAGGAGGATGTTGGAGGACACATATGCATCTGGGACTCCACCTGGGCCCCCTTCATCCACCCAGCCAATGCTCCCCCCCAAATGCTTGCCCCATTGATCACCCAACTCCAGGGAAATCTGTCTAGCCCCTAGTTACAGCATGAGATTAATTGCAAGAACAGAGGCTCAAGAATATCAAATGAATGGCTTAAGTATTTTTCCTCTTCACATTAAAGTAACTGTAAAGCCAACCACTTTAAGGAGTCACAAAACTAAGTATTGAATGTTTATATCAAGGTGCAAGGAGAATCACACTGCAGAACTCCTATCCAGACCGATGTTTTTACATTGTGAGTTGCAAACGGAAGCACACCGCCAATAAATTTAATGTAGTAATTATGGACAAGATTAAAACCAGTTTTAACACACTAAGTTCCTTCACAGAATTCACTCACTGTTTGACACACAGAGGGATGGGCCCTTGACTACATGAAGCTTAACAGAATTTGAGTTGTTGGCTTCTAAAGGAAAAGTAATCTCTGTCAGCAGTATTCTCCCCATGACTTGAAATTAGGGGTGTGGTGCAGGGGGTGCTCACTCATTTGCTCTAACACTGTTACTAGCCAACAACTGGGGGGTACAGGCGGAGTGTACAGAAATCCCTGTCTAGCCTCAGTTTTGAGCCTCACTGTGCAGTATTTTTAAAAAATCACAGACAAGCTCTTTAGATTTTATACACTCAGGAAAGGAGAAATGAGAAAAAATGAGATCTGCTGGTTTTTATGTACAGACCTACCTGAAACATAACCTTTTACCTAAAATGCAAATGTCTGGAAACAGCATATCCTACTATGTCTGCCATAAACCACAGATGGATATATATCTATTTTATGACCATTGACATTTTGTTTGCTTTTATGTGAAATACACATCAACTGCGGTGGGGGGGGGGTATGAAGTTAGAAGTTTGTGACTATCAAATGCTCCACCCAAGAGGACAGCACCTATTCTTGAATGCAATGATCAGTTTTTTCCTAAATATAACAAAATAAAAATAACCATAGAGTATATAGGCAAAAGCAAGCTGCTTGTTTTCTATGATTTGATAAACTAACAAAGGGACAAATATTGCAATCCTTACTCCATCAAATTTCCCACTGACTTCATTTAAAGCATAGGATCAGGCCCAGCCCAGCAGCTACTTTAGAATGGATAATACTTTCATATCTGTGTATCTTACTAAAATTTAAGGACACATCTATAGACGACTAATCTCTTCTTGGAAAGGAGAAACAAACTGAAAAAAAAAAATCACACTGGGAAAAGGAAAATCTTACAGATTCAAAGCTCCTCACAACCAAAAGTGAACTTTGTTGGCCCTCTAAACAAAAGATTTGTTGTCAAAAGCCAAAGTTCATTAGCAGGAATAAAGATCTGGCTTAGCCTAGCCCTAAGAGAAAGAACCCTCCCCAGAAACTAAGCCAAGCAGGGCAGCAAAGCAGGAAGCAAAGAAGGAGTCACAGGTTTCTCTCTGGGCACTTCAGAGATCCCATCAAGGTGAAGAAAAGCCCCAACCCCACCAAAAAATAAGATCAGACCTCCCCCAAAATCAGGTGCCGGGAAAGGGGAGAGGACCTGAGCTGGAACCTGGAAAGAAGCCCGGGGTGAGGAGCCAAAGCAACAAAGCGAAACCACGTGTAGCTCTGCAGCTGGAATGCCTGGAGCAGGGAGGAGGGCAGGGCAAGGAGGAGATACACCACTCCTCCGCTTCTTGGCTGAGCCTCAGCCGCTCTGTCGGGCTGTCCCAGCCAGTCCTGCCCCTCCCCGTGCGCGGGGACTGGAAACCCCTGCGCGGGGAGGGGTTTCTTATGTGCGTGGCCGCGCAGCCGCGCGCCTTAGAGGGAACAGTGCCGGAGAGCGGTGCCGATGCTCACGAAGGGGCACTGGGCTTCGACCTCGACCTGCTACGAGGGGGGTCGGTTTTCCCCGGGACGGTGCCGAGCGCGGTACCGGTGTCGCCGCTGGAGCCGGCGGCGCCGAATGCACCAATAACTCCTGCGCAGCTGCAAAGGCCTCCGGCGTTGTGGGCAGGATCAAGTCCTCTTCTAAAATGTCCCGGGTAGGCGAGGAGGTCGAGCCCGGACTAAACTGCACCTCCGAAGGGTCGCGTACTGAAGTCGGGGATACGGAGATAGGCCGGCCGACATGGCTCTAGCTGTCTCCCTGCTGCACCGCCGCTCGGTGCGGTGATCGACCCCTACCCAGCCGCTTCTTCTTTGGCGGTACCGGGGAAGAGGAGCGGCGCCGGGGCTCCTTCACAGCCTTGGGGCGAGCCGGCTTCGGTGCCGCGGACGGTGCCGAGGATGCCGGTGCGCTCCACACCGACGGTGCCGTGCTGGACCCCGAATCACCGGGGGCCGGGCGAAGAGCCTCCTCCATGAGGTGCAGCTTAAGGCGCTGAACCCTGTCCTTTTGAGTCCTCGGCTTGAAGCTCCGACAGATTTTACACCTCTCGGTGAGGTGGGCTTCGCCCAAGCACAGAAGACAATCGCCGTGCGGGTCGTCTACGGGCATGGGCTTTTTGCAACGCCCACAGGTTTTAAAGCCCGGCATAGCCCGACCCCGGGCCCGGGGCGGGCTTGAACTAACTAACTAAACTATACTAAGTAAACTAACAACTAACTAACAACTAACTGATTCGGGTACTCCGAAGCACAGAAACAGCCACGTGCAGCACTGCACGAAGCCAGGGAATGTTCCAGCGACCGACAGGGCGGTAAGAAGGAACTGAGGAGGGGCGGGTCGGCTGGTGGCTATATAGGCGGTGGTGGCGGTGCCACTCCAGGGGGCGCTACAGCCGACCCTACGGGTACTCTGGGGAAAAGTTTCCGGCGTGCCGTGCACGAGGCGTGCAGACACCTACTAAGGAATGGCCAGGAGCAGCACTCGAAGAAGAACTCAAGCTTCTGAAAACCAGGAAATGCACAGTTAAGGTTGCTCAAGCAATCTAAACTCTGCTCATTTTCAGCAATGTTCCAATATGCCCTGTTAACACACATATATACTCTGCAATCCCATAGCTGCTGAAACATACAAGCTCTTCACCTACTTTTACAGTCCATCCGTTCTCACCCACTGGATTCTACCTAATTCTGTTTAAGGAGGAAAAAAAAAATATGGGGGGTGGGGAGTTTCCCATGCCAACTTCCAACGACTAAGAGTAAAAAAACAACAAGGAGTTGTGTGGCACTTTTAGACTAACATTTATTTTTTGCATGCTTTCATGGGAGAAGATCCCACTTCCTCAGATGCTTCGAAGATGGGTGAACTCCCACGAAAGCTCATGCAAAAAATAAATCTGTTAGTCTTAAAGTGCCACACAACTCCTTGTTGTTTTTTCACTGGACTAGACTAACACGGCTATCCCTTTTAAAATAAGTCAGAGTATCCATGCTCTGCCCATGACACTCAACATGACTTGGCAATAAGGAACCAGACACTGAAGTAAAGGACAGCACTAAAACCTCAGCTCCTAATATAGGCTGGTACTACAGAGAACACCTTCATGAAGACCCATGGGGTGCTTCCAATGACAAAAGGGAGTTATTTGCATTGAAACTGGTAGGAGCATATGTCACAGGGCACCTCCACAGTTACCCCAGTGTACAGCACTGCCTGACCAGTTCAGATGATCTTATGATCAAGCTTCAAGTATCCAAGAGGCTGTCACGAGGAGGAGGGAAGAAACAGTTCTTCTTAACTGTCAATGACAGGACAAGAAGCAATAGACTTTAATTATAGCAAGGGAGGTTTAGGTCAGACATTAGAAAAAAATTCCTAACTGTTAGGGTGATTAACCACTGCAATAAGTTGCTTAGGCTGGTTGCGGCATCTCCATCACTGGAAGTTTTTAAGTGCAGGTTAGACAAGCCCCTGTCTTGGATGGTTTAAAACAGTACTTGTCCTGAGAGACTGGAGGGGATGGGACTTGACCTTTCATGGTCCCTTCCAGTGTCTATAATTCTATCACAATCATGCACCAGGGTGTTACCCTTTCACCAAAGTGTGCATTTATTCTTTTCTTACAAATTAACACTGTAATGCAGATTTCCAGCAGAGAGGCTTCCTCATAGCCTTCAGTCCTCTTCACTCCTCACCCCAGGCTCATCTTGAGCTTCCTTCTGAGCTCTTTGCTTCTACTTATATCCAGTTTTGCAGCTCCCCAGATAACAGCACCATCATTATTGAAGAAGTGTCCCGTGCCAAACAAATTTGCTTAACCAGAATAAAGACCCATCTGTTAAATACATTCCCAGTAAATAGGATTCTGCAGTATCTAGGAGTCCTATGGCACCTTCAAAGACTGACAAATCTATTTATTTCATGATAAATAAAGTGACAAGTTGGAGAAAAATCCCACTTTGTCAGACGCTTGAAGATGAACCATGTCTTTGAGTGGTAGCAAATATATTTTACCAAGCACGAAAACTATGTGGTAATCAAGCTAGTTGTATCTCTAATGAAGCAGAAAATGATGGCGAGGGCACTAATTCCACATTGCCAAGGTAAGAGTTAAAGCAAAAGAATGGATATTTCACTTGGAGCTATACAATATTTTGCAAATATTAGCATGCTATGAAAAATGTTACACTTATAAATCAAAATATTTACAACTGCAACTTGAAATAATGAATTGGTACTACACAAAGCTAACTTAGATGCATAAGAGATGGAATTTTTTTAATCAAAAAGTAAAGGAGGTGAGTGGCAAATATTGTCAGCAGCATTCCTCACTCTCCCACTGACGGATCCTTGATGCCCATCTATACAAGCTACTATCAGACAATAAACATGTCCCTTCCACCACATGCACAGCCTGCAGCATTTTAATCCATGCAAATGTATTAAAATTCCAATTCCAACTTTTCCATTTAAGTAGGGTATGTGTTTACCAAATTTAATGTCTCTCTTACATAGCTCTGACTTAGGTTTTTTATTATCACTAATGACCAATTAGGAAAGGCATCATTTCTCTTCATCTTATAGTCTAGAGACTAAGGTCAGAAGGAACCATAGATCTAGTGTATGTACCAGGCCATCAACACTTCCTAGCACACACACATTAACCCATAAAACAAAATAAGACCAAAGCATTACAATCCATGGAGGACTAGACTATCATGTGCCAGGGACAGAGAACAGGAGGGACCAAGATGCACCAGTGCTCATGGCCCCCACATTGGAAAGGAAATCATTAAGTGAGATATACCCAAATAATCCTGGCAAGAGACCCTCCTCCATACACTGCAGAGGAGAGTGAAAACCCACTAAAGACATTGCCAGTCAGGAAAGAAAATTCCTTCCTGACCCCCACAAATGACTATCAGTCAGAGCCTGACCACATGAGCAAGAACCAACCAGTCAATGTTTCATGCCCAGCCATAGTCATCACTGATGATTCAGAATAAGAAGATTAAACAAACCCTTTCAAAAATACACTGGGGAGGGGGAGGAATCCCTTTCTGATCTTTCTTTCACACACAATAAAATCCTGCTTACAACATCACGATTCACTGTAAACACATATTATGTAATAAAAGGTCTGTCTGAATGAAAAGCAGGACACTAAATTTTCTTACCTCCTTCCCTGGATCCAGAGCTCCAGAAGCAGCAACTGAGAGCTCAAGCTCCTTTTCACTATTAATAAATGATTAACAGGATAAAGTCAGAAACTGAACAGTTGTACAAATCACTATGGCTGGATGTTCTTTCAAAGAAACTTAAAAATCAGATATAACGTCCCTTACCTAGCTATAGAACTGGAGTTTCTTATTGAGGTAATGTAATATAAAACACCTCACCTGACTCAAAAACAAAATGACACTTAAATCCAACAGGATACAGGTTTAGCAGAATACACTGGTGTTTTATTACTTTTAGTCAATGCACAATGATAGCAATAGCATCCCAGGGTAGCTGAACAATTAAATCCTGTTTTTTCACTATAACCTTTCCAAGTGCTTCTTGGGAGCAAATATTTTTTCACAGCACATGCAGAAGTTTGACATAGAAGATAGTTATAAACACTCAAATCAAAACTGGTGCTCAAAAAAAACACAACATCAAACACTGTACTATAGAGCTGGATCCCAGGCATAGTCTAGCTTTATAATTTTTAATTGGATGAGGAATGTTTTCAAAGTTCTGGTAACAGTAATTTGCCCTCTTCTCGCCATTTCACAAAGATCTTTTGTTTCCTTTTGACATAACCAGACTGTCACTCAGTACAGCAAGCACAAATAAACAAGTAAGTAGTATGTATAATTGTGCTACATATGCCAGAAATTCTCAAGATTTTTTTGAAGTCAAAGACTTTTTTTCTAATTTGGGTGACAGGAAAGAATATTACAGATCCTTTATCCATTGTGCGGAACATGGGAGACCAAGAAAAAAAAAACTACAACATTTTGTGGTCTTTAAACTGAACTACAGCCCCATTTGCTTTGATCTTTGTCCGAGAACCAGATTTTAGAAACCTAGGAAAAAAACAAAACAGTAACAAAGCCAAAAGAGAAATGTGTGTGACTATTAAGGCTCCAGAAGGATACTACAAAACAAAGAGAATCAAAGCCATAAAAAGTATTTAAAGGGGTCCTCTGAGTTCACAGGTTATATACTGTATGAAAAAGAATAGTCATAAAAATGTGATGAAGTGAGAGAAGTCTAGTGTAGCACAAACAACTTTATGGGGCAAAATGGGGAAAAGAAAATTTTCAAATAGAAAAAGAACTTTTAAAAATATATATGAATTTTTTACATAATGTAAAGAAGCATCCAACTAACTTGTTTTTATAATAAAATTTCACTTAATAAAATTAAATATAATTGTTATTTTAAGAGAAATTTTTGCATATATTTCACCATCATAAAATCCACTCTATTTTCATTAAGTCTTTCTGCAAATTACAATGGCTTTCCATTACCGTCTCTTATTTCTCTGTTGCTCAGCAATCTGTTCCATTAGCTCTTGCCTGTATCTCTCTTTTCTTCTCTGAATAAGTTCTTGATCTTGATTGCCTAATTGAAAGAGAAGTTAGCACAAACAGTCCGTGAGACATTTCTGTCTTCCAACACCTTCTCATTTCAAAAGAACAAAAACAAGAAAAAAGGCTAAGTACAGAGATAAATACAATTTGTGTGTAACAGAGTGACACTGGTCCTTTAAGAGGGAGCAGGGCCAGTTCACCCTTGATTTCTCAGCTGTCTCTTAACTGGGTTTAAGAGACACGACCTGGCATATAAATGGAATAGCAGACTGAGGAGAGTCAGGAAAAGAGAAGCAAGGTGGGTAAGGCAGGAACTTTCATTGTACCAGCTTCTGTTGATAAAAGAAACAAACTTCTAAGCTACACAAAGCTCTTCCTCAGGTCTGGCACTAACACAGCTACAATACCACTGCAAAGAAAATCAGAGGACGGGAAGCTGGTAAAAGTTGCAGCGTTTTCTCTGTAGCTCCTCCTTGAAGAGAGAGAGGAATTGTCTAGAAGCCACTGAAGGGGCTAGCCTTCTTATCTTCCTGAGCCAGAAAATGCTGAAGGCTGAGAACCAAGGGAGGGAACCTAGCTCTCTAACCTAGAGAGCTGAAGTCAAAGGTTTAAAGGAGGGGAACAAGGTTTGGTGAGAGATGCTAAAGCTGTACAGGAGAGGCTGGCTATGATGAGAGATGCCAGGGCTATACTTGGTGTCGTACATGTACTGGTTGGACTCACTGGGGAATTCAAAACTATAGTTGTGTGACTTTTGTCATGATTTGTGGCCACAGGATTTTGTAATAAACTAACCCCACAAGGGCTATATACTCTTGATAAGTCAGTAGGGGCTACTTATAGGGACCCTGCAGGTGAAACTGAAGCAGGAGTCAGTGTCAAACCACAGCATGCCATAGGACGCCACTCCAGATAGGTCCATCTTACAACAGGGAGCTTATTAAAATTCACACAATGCAGCATTGGGGGGGGGAGTAAAAATAATACAAAAATTAAAATAAAGTATGCTTTAGCACACCCAAGAGCATCAGGTGGTGCTCTTACAGGCAGCTCTGTTCTGAATAAGCATTTAAACCGAAAGTGAATGCAAGAGTCAAACTATAAGAACACCAGCAGTTTTCCCATATACAAGACAAGACAGTTACTAACCTTTCCCGTAACTGTCATTCTCCGAGAGGTGTTGTTCACATCCACTCCAAGTAGATGCATATGTGCACACGTGCACGGGAGCCAGAAGATTTTTCCCCAGCCTTCCCCGTTCTTCTACAAAGCCCCCTGGGGGCCCGCAATCATATGCTGCCATATAAGCCTCACCCTCTCCCCCTCTCCTTCAGTTCCTTCTTGCCGGGAACCAACAGCGGGGTAGGTGGGCGGGTCTTGGAGTGGATGTGAGCAACACTTCTCGGAGAACGAGTTACGGGAAAGGTTAGTAACTGACTTTCTCCGTCAAGTGATTGCTCAAATTGACTCCAAGTAGGGAATTCCCAAGCACTTCTTGGAGGTGGGGTTGGACTCATTTCACAAGAGCGCAGGAGCCCTGAACCGACTGCCGCGTCTTCCTTATTGTGTTGAGTCAGCGCATAGTGGGCTGCAAAGGTGTGTACAGATGACCATGTCACGGCTCTACAGATGTCTACAATGGGCACCTGCACTGCAAAAGCTATCGATGTTGCCTGCGCCCATGTTGAGTGAGCCCTGACTGAAGGGGATGTTTTACCCCGTATCTTGTAAGCTTTCTTGATGCACGATGTTACCCACTTTGAAATAGTCTGTGAGGATACTGGCTCACCTTTCATTCTGTTGGCAACTGAAACAAACAACTGGGTTGACTTCCTGAAGTGCCTAGTACGTTCAACATAAAAGGCGAGAGCCCATCTCATATCTAGAGTATGTAACGCTCTCTCCCTATCCGAGCTGTGGGGTTTCAGGTAGAAAGATGGCAGAAAAATGTCTGTGCTCACACGGAATCTCGAGACCATCTTTGGTAGGAAGGAAGGGTGAGGTCAAAGCCGAACTTTGTCTTGGAAGAACACTGTATACAGTGGTTCCGTTTTAAGTGCTTTCAGCTCAGATACCCTCCTGGCAGATGTAATAGCCACCAGAAATGCTACCTTCCAGAAAAGGTATAATTCTGAACAGGTTGCTAATGGTTCGAATGGATGTCCCATCAACGTTGACAGGACTAGATTCAAGTCCCACTGTGCAACCGGCTTAAGAGGCCGAGAAAACTTCCACATAAGGCCCTTTAAGAAGCAGCTAACCGTCTGGTTGGTGAATACAGGTCGACCATCCAGCGGCTTGTGGAATGCCAATATAGCTGCAAGGTGTACCTTTACTGAGGATACCGATAGACTCCCTTGAGTGAGGTGTAGTAAGTAGTCCAATATTATCGGGATGCCCAATTCTCTGGGATTTACCTTCCTAGTACCGCTCCAGTGACACAAGTGCTTCCACTTTGCCGAGTAGGTTGCTCTCGTTGACAGCTTCCTACTAGCTATTAAGATGTCCCTGACTTGTGACAAACATTGCATTTCCTCTTGATTTAGCCACTGAGCTTCCAAGCTGACAGGTGAAGGGAACGCAGGTTTGGATGCCAAAGGAGACCTTCATTCTGGCTCAGGAGGTCCTGATGCAGAGGTAAGAATCGGGTTGTCCACTAATACATCCAGGAGAGATGGGTACCAATGCTGGCGTGGCCAGTCCGGTGCAATGAGAATGACGGACGCCTTGTCCTTCTTTACCTTCGCCAGAACCTTGTGTACCAGGGGAAAAGGCGGGAACGCGTAGAGTAGTAATCCTTTCCATTCTATCTGGAACGCATCCACCAGGGACCCCTTGCTGAGCCCACAGAAGGAGCAGAACCAGGGGCATTTGGTGTTTTCCTTGGCAGCAAAAAGATCTATAGTTGGGGTCCCCCAGTTGCGGAAGAGAGTCAGAGCTACATCCCTCCTGAGAGACCACTCGTGTGTCCGTATTGTTCTGCTCAACCTGTCCGCAAGAGAATTCTGACTCCCTAGTAGGTAGGAAGCCTCTAGTTGAATGTCCCTGGGGATACAAAACTCCCACAACTCCATTGCTTCTCTGCAAAGATCTAGAGACCGGGCTCCCACTTGTCTGTTTATATAGTACATTGTAGCAATGTTGTCGGTTTTCAGCAATACATGCTTTCCCTTCAGCTGAGTCTCGAACGTGTAGCAGGCTAACTTCACCGCTCATAGCTCTCTGACATTTGTGTGTTTCTGTCATTCCTCTGCAGTCCAATGACCTTGTGTCCATAGGCTTCCGAGGTGTGCCCCCCACCCTATATCTGAGGCATTCGTCACTAAGGAGACGGAAGGCAGAGTTTTGGAGAACAGAAGTCCGGCACATACTACATCCCGGTTCAACCACCACTTTAGAGATTTTATGGCTTGGCACGGGATGCACACCACACACTCGAGGGATCCCTTGTGTTGGTGATGGACTGATGAGAGCCAGAGTTGAAGCTGTCTCAGGTGCAACCTGGCGTGAGGTACAACTTGCGTGCATGCCGCAAAGTGGCCTAAAAGACTCAGGCATGTTCTGACTGTGGTCATGGGGTGATCTGAGATCAACTTGATCAGTGACACTATATTTTGAAAACGGTCTGGTGGAAGGGAAATCATTCCCTGGTGGGAGTCTATGATAGATCCTATGAATTCTATCGACTGAGATGGAACTAACTTTGATTTTTGCTCGTTTATCATTAAACCCAATTCGTCGAATGTTCGTCTTATCATTGAGAGATGTCTTGACGCCTGCTCCTTGGACGATCCTTTTACTAACCAATTATCTAGGTACAGGAAGACGTGGATGTGATGTTTCCTGAGAAATGCTGCTACCACTGCCATGCATTTCGTAAACACTTTTGGCGCTGTTGACAATCTGAAGGGCAGTGCCATAAATTGGAAGTATTTGTCCCCCACAACAAATCTTAGAAACCTTCTGTGGTCCGGGGTTGTTGAGATGTGGAAGTATGCATCTTTCAGACCAAGAGCAGCATACCAGTCCCCTAGTTGGAGGGATGGGGTGATAGAAGACAGGGATACCATATGAAATTTCGCTTTCTTGACAAACTTGTTTAGATTTCTCAAGTCTAGAATGGTTCTGAGGCTTCCTTTTGCTTTGGGTATCAGAAAGTACTTCGAGTAGAAGCCTAGGCCCTTGGCGTCGGATGGTATCTCCTCTATAGCCCCCAGAGTCAACAGTTTTTGCACTTCTGCCAACAGGGTTTGTTCGTGATGGGTGTCCCTGATGAGGGACAGGGACAGGGTAAAGTGGTGTCGAGGGAATGCACAAAACTGGATCGCGTATTTGTTTCTCACTGTGTGAAGTACCCAGACGTCCGATGTTATACAGGTCCACGCCGAGTAAAAATGGGATAGGCGGTCCAGGAAGGGTAAACCAACCTCTTTCGTGGCTGGTATGTTGCTCTCGAGCGTGCCTTCAAAATCCTTGTTTATTAGCTGGTGTTTGTTTGGAAGAATTATCGTTCCTGTGAGAAGGATGGTATGGCCTCCTTCTGTTCCCTGGGGCATTATGGCTTCCTCTGTACCTTCTACGGTTAAAATCTTGTCTTGGTGGTTGGAAGTGGCGTATTGCTGGCTGATTCCTAAAATGTTTCCTTTGTCCTGCTGTGCCCCCAGAGATTTTAGGGTTGCTCTTGAGTCCTTCAGGTTGTGTAGCTTCACACCCATCTGTTCTGAGAACAGAGACTTTCCTTCAAATGGTAGGTCTTGCAGGGACTGCTGAACCTCATACGGTAGTGTTGAAGCTCGGAACCAAGCTGTTTGTCTCACTGCTATCCCTGAGGCCATAGATCGGGCCACTGTATCTGCCAAATCCAGGTCTGCCTGTAAAGACATCTTTTGCCACTGCTTTACCCTCTTCCAGCAGGGTTACAAATTCCTTTTTCATCTCCGAGGGCAGGGAGTCTGAGAATTTATGCATAGCGTTCCATGTGTTGAAACAGTATCGACTAAGCACGGCTTGGTGATTGGCTATCCTAATTGATAATCCCCCTGTGGAGTATGTTTTCTTGCCGTACCAGTCCAGTCTCTTAGCCTCTCTTGTCTTTGGAGAGGGAACAAGGGCCCCTTGTCTTTCCCTATCGCTGGCTACAGCCACCACTAGCGATCCCGGAGAAGGGTGAGAGTATAAGAAGTCATGTTCCCCCAGGGGGACAAAGTACTTCCTCTCCAGTCTTTTAGGTACTGCTGGTGCGGAGGAGGGTGTCAACCAGATATCTTCCATATTTTTACTAATTGTTTTTATGTGACTGGTATGGCTACCCTCGCTGGGCCCAAGGGAGACAGAATGTCTATCATAGGGTCTTCTAACTGCTCATTAACCTCCGATATTTGGATACCAAGATTGTTGGCAACTCGCCTGAGGAGGTCCTGGTAGGCTTTATTGTCTCCAGATGATTGGGGTAGGCCACTTTCTGGTATCCCCTCGGGGTGTGAGTCATCCCCTGTAGGCTGGTGTCTCTGTGTCTCTTGGCCCCTTTTTCAACCTGAGGCCAAAGACTGTGTGTCCTCAAACGGCTCCCCTTCCGTGCCATTATCACTATAGGAGCTCCCTGAGGGTGATACCCCGGGGTAGGTTAACATCGATGAAGGGGCAGCAGCACCTCCCCCAGAAGATTTTGAGGTCACACTTGTGGACTTTTGATCCGAATATGGACACCCGGGGGGGGGGGGGGCGGTATGACTCTTGATGCTGTTGCATGGTCCATGGGAACCAAAAGGGCCACCCTGGGGGGTTATTCCACTGAGTCGCCCATGGCGGGAAGGGTTGAGAATTGATATTACATTGTCCCATTGCTAAGTCTTGAAGGGGTCCACTTGCTATCCCCGAGCCTGCCTCTGACCCTGAGGGGGAGGGGCTCCTGCGCTGGCATTCTGGTATTGCAGATTTTGTCCGGTGCCGTTTTCATGACGGAGTGGGGTCCCGATGTAAAGGCGGCTTCCCTCTAGAGAGCCTCAATGAGGGCGGTCCTGGCGACAACGCGTGCTCCACGCAGCATGGCACCGTTGCCTCAATAAGTTCCTTTGCCACCGCGTGCGTTTCTGGGGTGGAGGGAGATCTGGGTAGCGTGATTTCCTCCTCCTCCTCCCCAGACACTGTGCTCGGGCCCCATACTGGGTTGGTGCTCAACGACCCTTGTTCCTGGGTCAGAGCTGCCACGCGGGGCTGCTTGTTGTTACGGGCACCATGCCCCGACTTCTTTTTGGCTGCCGCAGGGTCCTTATTAGCTGGCGACCTGCTGTGATCATCACGGTGCTTTTTTCTTGGCACCAGTGATCTAGACTGGCAGCGGGTAGTTGCCTCATTCTCCAGGGAATCCTGGTGACGTGGTGCCTTGCCCTGCTTATCCGCCACTTTGATCTGTGGTGCGGGCTTAATCGGTGCCGCATGCAAGTTCATCTCTGACTGAGTCGGGGGGGGGGGGGTCCCAGTGCCGACTCCATCATCATGATTTTTATTCTCCTCAGCCTTTCCTTCCTAGTTCTAGGCTGAAAGGAGCTACAGAGTCTGCACTTGTGTGCAAGATGAACTTCTCCCAGCCACTGGAGGCAGGAGGCGTGTGGGTCACTCTTAGGGACTGGCTTCTTACAACTGACACGTTTTAAACCCCCAGGGACCGAGGCATGCCCTGGTCCCAGGTAACTAACTAAAATTCCTAATCTTACACTAACTAGAATTATAACTACAGTAACTCTAACCTAACTAGGGAGGGAAGGGAAGACAGAGACTGTGTCTTGCTGAGGGACAGCTAACGCTGACCGGCAAGCCATCACTGTGGGAAGAAGGAACTGAAGGGGAGGGGGAGAGGGTCAGCCTTATATGGCAGCATATGATGGTGGGCCTCCAGGGGGCTCTGTAGACGAACAGGGAAGGGAGGGGAAGGCTGGGGAAAAATCTTCCAGCTTCCGTGCACATGCGCACACATGCACCTACTTGGAGTGCATGTGAGCAATCATTCGATGGAGAAGTTTCCATTACAAGTAAGGATTTAAAATATAGTGGCAAATGATGTGTGCACACAGGATGCACCCACCAGCATATCAGGTTAAAAAACTACCTAAAAGTTTGGTAGGTCACATTCCTTCTTGCGGTGGAAGCTAAGTCCCAGAAGTGAGATTCTAGTGCACAACGTAACTTTAAAAGTTTCTAACTGCATGTTTCTGTACACTATAATTATCAAGCACATTGGCCCAAAAACACCCTTCCTTCAGCATCCACAAGGCACCATGGTTCTCCTGTGATGTAAAATTAATTGAAAGAGGGGAAGAGGTTGAAACACTAAAGACTCATGCAGACAACAAACATATATGAAAGAATAAATCATACAATCCTTCTGTAGCCATCAAACAGACCACCATAGAAAAGATGTTTTTGTGATTACAGTATTGGACCAGGACTCCAGAGACCTACATTCAGCCCTCAACTGCAACAAAGACCTTCTATGTGATCTTGGGCAATTTACTTATTTATCTGTGACCCGGTTCCCCAGTTGTACAGTGGGTCTACCAATACTCCCAAATGTCGAAAGGGTGTTGTGAAGACAAATCCATTGCTGCCCATGAAGTTCTCAGACACTACTGCGATGGGGTCATAAAAAGATTAATCAGTCTGTCTAGAGCAGGGATAGACAAAATTAGCTGACAGCTAATTTTAAATTTGGTCACCAGAGGGCACCTCTCCATTACATTTCTGCAGAGGAGCTAGGTGACAGGTTACTAAAACTGGTCAGCCTAGCATCCAGAAATATACATTTGTTGAGGCCCAGTCAAGAGATAGCAGCTGAAAAACAATTACATTAGCATTGCTGATCAGGACAGGGATGGACTTAAAGCAGCAGGCTACAACTTCATTAATTTAACACCAAGGACTGGCTCTAATGACCTTTACACCCTGCTCTCATACATCATCATTTAACTGTGTCCACTGCAGGGCTACATAGCCTGTTCCTCCGCCCACCACAAGAATTTAGCTCACTCCCTCTTCAGTGTAGGGAGATACTTACCAACAGGGGACCTGAATCAGTGAAGGTGTCAGGTCTCCCCTTGTCCAGCATACACATGGTCCATGAGTGAAACCTAGGGTCTCATTTAGCTCTGGGAGCTCATCTTTTCAGAACTTACATGCACTAAACACCAACAGGAAGCTGCAACAAGCTAAATATTCATACCTTTACTGATATTAAACTTTTAATTGCAACTGCTAAAACCCAAATCTACATAACACTGCATGAAAGGTGGGGAGGGAAGGAGACAATCTCCACCCATTTGGCTCACAGGGAAAAATTCCCTCCTGATCTAATCCCCAAACACATTGGCTAGATCCGCAGCAACCTGGAAAATATAGTACCTGTGTTACAAATAATGGGAGAGGGCACAGAAGCTAACAAGAACCACAGGGTTTTCAAAAGCCTGGGTTCTAGACCCGTGGTTCCCAACATTTTTTTCTGCTGTGGCACACTTTGCTACCTTTAACTAAATTGAGGCAAACAACAATATAGTTTCCAAATGAACTCATTAATATTAATCATGAGCCAGTGAGCCAATCCAAAGTTCTGAGTAGTTTTTCAAAAAAATTTGTGGCACACCTGCTCAGGTCTGACAGCACTCCTGTGCGCTATGGCACACTGGTTGGGAAACATTGTTCTAGACACTGGTGCCGCTGGCGCTGGGCACAGTGGGCTTGTGCCACAAGTCCCAGTGCCAATGCCCTGACTGCTGGTCATCTGGGGCCAGGCTGCCCGCAGCAGCGGCTGTCTTCCCCAGCCTCACCCCTGGCCAGGGGTCTGTGGCTGGGCTGAGAGTGGCAGGAGTACGATCTGAGCCCTGACCGGGGCCTTGGGACTGGATCAGGCCCAGGCCCTCGGTCTTTTCCTGGGCCAGTGTCACTCCTGGTTCTAGAACAGTTTAACTAGGGCCCAGGCCAGAGAGAAAAGGAGGCACAAAAGCCAGACAGCCCAGTGCTCTCAACCCCACCCTACCAGAAGGCAGAGGACCTGAGGAGGCAGACGGGCCAGCCACCATCTTGCTAAGCACGTATTCTCACATTACTGCCTTTCCTTTCTTTCCAGGCACGGTGGCATCCTCTCCCATTGACTGGACAGAAAGCATTAGAATACTGTGCACAAGTATTTCATTGAAGTTTGTGCCTATAAAATGAAATGAACTAAGAATACACAACTTCTCGGCAGTTTCCCTCTAATTTGTGCTTCAATAAAATGCACTTTTGCAGTAACATGCAAAAAGAAACCCACTCTCCTTGCACAACATTAGCCAAGGTGCACAACTTACATATCAAGTCCTGAAAAAAGTTCTACAGTTTGGTTCAGCCAGTAACTACTGAAATTGGTGACTGCTTGTTTCAGCTCTCCAACGGCTCACAACATTAATTTACAGACATGCAAGGTCATCTGTTATCCAACAGTTAAAAAATCCCCCTTTTTCTTTTCTTTTTTTTTCCTTTTTCTTTTTTCTTCTTTTTTTTTTTAGGAGCAACAATCATCTACTTTTTCATCACTCAGTGCTGATCTAAATTCAAGGACCATCATCTCAAACACTGCTATAGCTGTAAACAATTGCTTTATAATCTTTAAATGAAATAGGGAATATTATTTCACAGAATGTAAATCAAATATTTAACTCCAGTGGCTTCTGCAATATTAGCTGCTAAACATTGTGCCTATATTTAAGTAAGAAGGAAAATAATCAAAATTATCTGAAATTAAAGGATAGATGTCAATTAAATATGTTATAATATTTTTGCTATTTAACTTTAACTTTGTAAAATTTCTAACAGATTTATGAGGTAAACATTTCTCCATCGTGGTTTACTGCTCCAGAGAAATCTGAAAATCTGTTTGAGCCCTATACTACTCCATGCATCACAAGAACTTACTGTTTGCATGTTCAAGAGGCAGCACAAGAAGGGTCCAGTGAAGTTAAGTTTATTTTCTCTATTAAACTTAATGCTTATTTACCAATTTCATAGAATCATAGAAACTGGAACGGACCATGACAGGTCCAGTTTCCTGCACTCATGCCAGGACCAAGTACCCCCACCATTAAGCCATCCCTGGTAGATGTTTGTCCAACCTGATCTTAAAAACCTCCAATGTAGGAGATTTGACAACCTGCCCAGGCAATTTAGTCCAGTGTTTAATCACCTCCATAATTAGGAATTTTTTCAGGGGTATCTTTCACAGATAAATTAACTTAATCATTCCAAATAAGAAATGCATTTTATATTAAGGTTTTAAATATTATTATACATAAGATCACAGTACAATATAGTTTGGCTTTTCCACATACCAAGAAAGAGCCCTGTCGCAAAAGGATCGTCATCTTTACCAGTGGCTGACTTTGCCTGTTCATTAGATGGAGAATTGCTTTGTGCCTGATTTCTGTCAAAAGAAATAGTTCAAAACTTAAAAATTTGCTTGAAGTCAGTGTGAAGCATAAAATGTACACTTAAATTACTATGTGAACCATTTATGAGAGAAAACTCTTGTTAAATTGTAGATGACATCACAGGTGGTAGCCACTACAAGGAAGGAGATAACTATCAAAAACAGGTATCTTCTGTGCCTGTAACATCTGTGTCCACCATAGGCACTAACTCAAAGCACACAGTCAGACCCGCTGAAGTCATTGTGCCATTCAAACGCTTAAAATTATGCATGGGCTAAATCCACGGTTCTCAACCTGTGGCTTGGGATCCAAAAGTAGCCTGGGGAGCTTACATAGTGCCTCATGGCTCCCTTCCTGATAGTCGCAGAAGGGAGCCACCAACTAAAGGCCCAGGTGGAATGCATTTCTGTGGGGCTAAAAAAAATCAGTGCAGGCTCCTTTGTGCAGTCAAGGGAAAGGAGATCAGTGTTGCTGTACCCTGGCTGTACCACGGAGCACAGCAAAACACTCCTCCTAGATGAAAGGGTTCCCAGCCTGTGGCCTGTATCCACAAGGGTACTGCAGGTGGTCCGGGGCAGGAGGGATAATGTAATAAGAATATAATAATCCCATATATCTCTTCTGTATCATATTCAACATTAACTTTATTATTCGCAATGTAATTTGCTTCACAAACATCCTTGTGTAATACAATATTTTCTGAATTTAAATAGGGGCACTTTCTCATGATGTCAGTGTGAGCCAATGCTCATTGCATATTTTGCAATTAAAACATAGTTTGCAAAACTTTGCAATGATGATGTAGACATCTGCGTAAAGGTTGAGAACTGTTGACCTAGATTCTTAGGCGCTAGGCTCCTTGCTGGAGCTGGAGGGAAGGGGGCACTGATTTTCCATCCCCCTGGCTGCAGAAGAGAGCCACTGTCTGAGAACCCCAGTGAAGCGCACAGGGTGCTGTTTTCCAGATGCAGCCAGTAAGATGGGAGATTGGTGAGGAAGCAGACTGCTTTTCAGCAGGAGTCTACTGGCAGAGGCTGGTGGCCCTTCATGGCTATAAAATTATATCTGTAGCCCTCGAGATGAAAGGGTTGGGAACCACCAGTTTAAACGCTCTGCTGGAGCAGGGCTGTAGCTGCATCCACTTCCACCCAGCATAAATGTTTAGAATGCAGAAAAATTGCAAAGAAAGAAAAAGTATCTGAAACTAAAATTTCATTTAAAAAGGACCTTTCCCCTGCCCCTTTAGATGTCACAGAGGATAAATAAAAGTAGATGGAATCGAACATTTCCCAGGTTGACATATTTCCTTTTAAAATAAAAACAATATCTTAAATATATAGCAGCAAAGAGGTATTTGCCACAGAATGCTCAGTTATCCAATATTTAGGGCCTGAGACATATAGTTCTTGTTCCCCATCACACTGCACAGCTCCTGTAGCATCTCATCATACAGAGATGAAGCAAAGAACATCCCATTTAGTCTTTCAATGTGTACAGTATTTAACAAAAGAATGTATACAAAAAGACAAACAACTTGTTTTTACCATCTCCTGTGAAGAGGACAAGATTTCAACTCTCTCACCCTGTAGGAACATCTTTAAAAATATTCATTTTTCAGTTAGCTATGATTTTTGTGGTTTAGTTATTTGGAAACAAAATGTGCTAAGTAACACATCTAATATTTCCATTTGTTGAGATCTGCTATATGTTTGACCTCTCCTGGAATTGATCTTTGTAAACTACAGATGCCTCTCTTGCTCTCTCTCAGTAAGACCTTAACGAAACAGGAGAAAAAAAATGTATCCATGCTTAAAGGAAAACGCCTTTTGTTCTAATATGAAGGTCCTCAGATCCTTTTCAGTAAATTTTTGGCCTATTTACAGCTGAAATGACAGAACCAGATTACTCAATCACAGGCAAGCAGGAACCACCTCACTCCTTGAAAATGATACCCAGAACAAAGTTGTTTAAATCTTCCTATGCCATTGTCACGTAATATAGCACATAACATTTAGTTACTAGAACAGGCTGATTCTCTGCCTGGGATTGGGGAAGGTTGGGGGATTTCTGGTGTTGTGTCTGCCACAGAGTCCCCCCAGATTCTGAGCTGAAGAGATCTTGGCCATCCAGAACAACCATCTCCTATTCAGCTTTCACTGGAATACCTTTAGTGATTTCTAGAACATGCCAAGGTTTAGCAGAGGCAGCCTTCATTGCAAAATCCAATTCAGCCTCTCACAGTAAACATTTCTTGCAATTTAGGCCAGAAGTTTTAGTATCCGTGGTGCATTTTATAACACTGCCAGAGCACCCTTCTTTCAGTGACACACTGGACTGAACCCCTTCTTCTTCATTTGATTTGATAGCCTGTCATGGAACCAGGCATTCCAGTGACAGTTAAAGTGACACTGAATCAGCTCTTCTCCCCATAGGCCAAGTCAGTCCAAGATAGACCTCAGCACAGAACTGCTCAATAGCATAGGGTACAGCAGCTATAATCCACATGCAACTCCAGATAGTATGTATTCATTGTAAACTGGAATCACAAGGGTGCACAACTTGTTCTGCTCCAAGGTTTCAATGGGGAAGTAACCCCAAAGCAATTGACGTGCTCCCAGATTGGATTAGTTTAAAATAAATGAGATACTAGTGTGAATCCACACAGCAGTTTATCCAGAATAAACTGCAAGCATAGACAAGCCCTGAAACTGCTGACTAGTGAGCACTTCAGATCCTGTTTGTACAATAGGAGTATCTACCTTTGTCTATCAGAAAATACACTGAACAAGATGCATTCCCAAAGTTGTATGTTTCCTTAGCTGGGCTTATCTGCGGACATCAGGGACATCCCTGGCGCTGGGTACCCGGCGCACATGCCCCAAATGCCAGCACCGGTGCCCAGGATCAGGCTCGGCCACCTCTCTCCCGGTCTCCGGCCCAATCGGGCCGGGGATCCAGGGCCCGGCCGCCCATGGCTGCGGCGGCCCCGCCCCTGGACAGGGATCTGGGGCCCGGCTGCCTGCAGCCGCTTCCAGCCCCGTCCCTGGTTTGGGGATGCGGGGCCTAGCCGCCCGCGGCAGCACGGCAACTTCCGGCTCTGTCCCCAACCAGGGGGTGGATCCTGCAGGCTGGGGGCGGGGCCTGGGCCCACGCCCCGGGTCCCTCCCCAGGCAGCGACGCCCCTGGTGGACATGCCTACTAGAAGAAACAAAGTTTTCAGATAAATAAAGTTTCTTATTTTTTCATGCAGGAGGATCCGCAAATCAGTTACAGGGGGATTTAAACTGAAGAATATAGCCAATGATAGCTAAATGATGAATAATTGTGTTTCTCATCTCTGTACCTGGGAGTGTCAACAGTCCTTTCACACAGGCCTTATGGAGAATGGCATTGGTCCCCACCTTTTTCTCTGCTGTGGCACACCTTGATACCTTTAATTATTTGGAGGCACACCACCATACAGTCTTCAAATGAACTCATGAGCCAATCCTGAACTCTTTGAGAAGTTTTTCAAAATATTCCATGGCACACCTGCTCAAGCACGAGGGTGCACTTGTGTGCTGGAGCACACTGGTTTGGAAACACTGGATACAGTATGTCCTATACTCACTGGTACACCGTAATCAAGATTCCACACCCCCCCCTTTTCTTCCTCCCCCTCACCTGCAAACCACAGTAATCTGCTGTCCATAAGGCAGTCCATTTTATGGGAACAGAATCCCTCAGAAGTCTCCTCTACCATGACTTTTACTCAATCTGTTCCATTTTCTTTTGTCAACTTGGCTGTTTCTTTTATTTTATCTTGAAGAACAGAATAAGTTTAGGCTTACTGTAAACTTTATTCCGTATTATATGGCTTTTAGTAATGACCAAGGCCTTCCTTTATTTCTCCAAAGACTGCAATTTATCTAGAAGCAATATGCTTGCCCCCTAAATAATTTACTTTGGAGTCAGATGACAGGATGCCTCATTATATCCCATAACATGACTGAAAAGCTTAATGCTGCCACAGGAAAGCAGCCTTCATTAACGACAGGTTCCAGAAGAGTTAGCCATTTTAGTCTATTTCAGCAAAACAAACAAGGAGTCCTGTAGCCTTTGGCTATACCGATATTGAGCTTGCATGCATATATTACTCTGTTTTATACAGATATATCTTCCTTTACATAAGCCTAAGAACCCATGGTTTTATAGCATTTTACATAGTGTAAGTAGGTAGGTTAGTAATAGTTCTTTCTAGAAGCTGGTAATGCAAGAATGACAAAGCCTGCACATAGTTGCTTTGCAAATGAAGCGACTAAGTCTGCAAAGTCTGCTGTGCAATAGGATAAGATCCTGCAAAATTTGTAAAACCAACGTTTGCATCTATCCACCTAAGCAACAGAAGAAAGCTAACTAGGTAAAAGCTGAGCATGGGCCTTGCAAACTTTAAGGGAAAGCATAAGATGAGTTATTGTGATCATGTTTTGCAGACAAATAGATGGAAACATCTCTGCAGACTCACCACAAAACCCACAAAGGTGGTAAATGGAAAATAGGAGAAAGGTGAAGGGGAACATTCTAGAAAATTACATCAATAAACCCTGGAACCAATAATTTGAGTGTACCCCAACAGTTTTTTTTTGGTCAAAACCCATATTTGGGGCAGGAAGAATGAGATAATTCAATCTATTTTTGGAAGAGTATAAAAGGTAAACCCCCTGTACTGTGCAAAAAAGGGTATTTAAAGCCCCAAAATTGGGAGAGAACTCGAAGCTTCCACTTTCCTGAACCTGAGCTCAGCTTTCTCAAAAGAAGATCTTCAGACTCACAACTCTACTCTACTTTACCTTCTTTAGATAAATTTTCTTGTTTTATTTTAGCTAAGTAATGTCAGAGCTACCAACTCTACTCTTCAATTGAACATCTTTATTTTGGGTGTGCGTATAAGCAAACTGTAACCTTGTAATCTGTAAGGTGGTATAGTTTTCTAATAGAAATCACAACTGGTTATTGCTTGTTCTCAAGTCTATAGGATTTGCTGAATGCATTGATGTTTACTCTTATTTCAGTATACATTTATCACTTAGTGATACATTGCTGATGTACTCAGGAATATAAATATCTTTAGTATGAACGAGATTTGTGTTTCTATGGATATAACTGGACAAAAATATGTATGCATGTACTTCTTCATCCTCTATGTCATGTTGTCTGTCAATACCATCTCTGACACTAATACTCTGAATATGGCTATTTTATTTGTGTAAATCCTTACGATAGCAGTATAACCTTAATATTAAGCATTTGAACGGGCTACTTGAAAATCATACGCTTTTAAAATCAGTGGTTTTTAAACAATTTTTCCCCTCAGAATGCAGTTGAAAAAATATGATTTATGTCCATGCCCCAACAGTTACATCTTTAAGCAATGCATTCCAGTCTTTCAACGGCAGTGCCAGGGAGCACCATGGTCGGGATCTAGTACTTGGTTGCAGACCATTAAGTACTGCATTATGGCCCCCCCAAGTTAAAGTTCCTGAGCAGGGAGATTAAGCACTATCTTGACTCACTGAGTGAACTGAGGCACAACCATTTAATGGTGAAGTTATTCCAGGCATACCCTAAACCAGAAGCACTATAAAAAAAAGAGGAGGTTTCCATATTTCCCTGGAAATTAAGAAACCAGACTCTCCCAGAGGTAGGAGTCCATTTAAGAGACTGTTTCAGAGATAGTTTGTTTTCTTATTTTTGTAGAAATTTAGTTGTGGTATGCCATAAACTACAAGCTTTTTTTGTTTGCTTGCTTGCTTGTAGCAGCTGGTTACATGGCCCAACCAATGTTCCCTCTAATAGCTTGTAGACTGTGTGCACAAATGATTTCTTTGTGTGCGCAAAAACATTTCTTTGTGAGCACCAATATTAGCACTATTGAATTTTTTTGTGCACTTTATTTTGTTCTGTGTGCAGGTTTCATGACCTGTGCGCATGCGCACAGCTTAGAGGGAACAGTGGGCCCAACCAATTCTTGCAAGTGAACAACTGAAAGATTGCCACAGATTTCCAACACCTATCATGACCTCATATTATAATAGGTTCCTGCAAGTGAACAGACCTAAAAATACCAAACACCCCCCACCACCACCACCACTACCAACACACACACATTTTGCCCCCCAACCAGTCAACACAGAAGATTGTGGAAAAAACACCTTTTTTGGTCAAAGTGTCACATGCAACTGTCCAACTCCCAGCTAATGTTAGACTCAATGAGTTAAAAAAAAAAAAAAATTGAATTTTCACAGAGTATATCAGTGGACACTGACTATAACAAAAACTATTGAAAGCAACCAACCAGATGCCTAAGAAAACAAAAAGCAAGGTGCCCTTGAAAAGACAATCATCACTTTAAATAATACATAGAGAAATACATATTGTACATTTTCAGGGCCTCTTCTTTTCTTTCATATACATTTTGAACCCACTCAATCAAATTCTATACTTATTATTCAGACAAATTTCCACTGAGTAAGTATTGTGAGATTTGGCACATAACATGCCCATTTTGAAACTTGGCCAATTAGTAAGGCCTATTGGAAATACAAAAATATTTTAGTACTTTAACTTCCCCAAAGGGTCATAGCAAACAAATTAAACTAAGAACAATAATACTATATATTCTTATTATATTTCACCTGAACTGGTAAAAGTAACTGCACTAGATACACAAGATGCACATGGGCTCTTTCTTATACCCCTACCCTGAAATAATAATCTTCATAATAGCGTATTTTACTCTAAATTATTATAGTTGGGCATGTTTATTTTCTGGGATTTCTGTTGTCTCTCTTTACTTTCACATATTCTATAAAACATTACCTACCATCCAATACATGCTATGTATTTTTAAATTTATGGCTTATTTCAAAATCAGCTTTTGAAAAATCAACTTAAAATCATTTTTTAAAATAAAAACCAAAAATGCTTGCATAACTGTGTACATATTCAAAACCAAAATGATATCAAAACAGAACACCACACTACACACACAATATTCCCTAGGGGAGAGGATAAGAAATCAATGCTGTTAGTCATGTTACCCAGTAGGCTTCTGGAAGGAACTCAAATACTATTGTGGTGATGATGATTCCAGTATAAGAATTTATCCAGAGTAAAACAAAAAGTTAATTCCAGAACAGAGAATAGCTAAGTGACTATTATACAAGAATAAATTCATTTAGTACTTAACATTTTTATACATGCATTAGCGATGGCTGCAACTATAGCCCAAATTATTTATACAATTAAAATATAAGAGATGACATTTAAATACTCTCATTCATTGGAGTATTAGTTCCTCATTAATTCTGAGAGTTTAAATTTGAAGAATTTTATCATCTATTTCTCATTAAACAATATATAATCCTTTTCAATTATGCAAATTAAGAAGAATCTATAAAATATTAGTCTTTGGCCCAAAAGTGATACCTGAATGCAATTATCAGTTCTTTAGGTGTTAAGGGCATGTATTCAGTGTACCAATTATTAATTGTGATATTTTGTACTTGTAAAGAAAGCACTCTTTAAGCTGAAAGATTTCACAGCAATTTATAAACTACATACATACACCATGAGTGAAATGAACACTACTAGGTTAGATCATCAGCTGATGTAAATCATCACAGGTACATGCTGGCGTATAAAAATTTATATCAGTTTAAGATCCATCACCACTGCAGAAGCAACAATTACGCACACAATCACTACACAGGTTACTAAAACAGCAGCAGGGAAAGGGAAATTTCTGGTCAAGTTTGCCTTAATCTTAGGGGAAAAGTCATGGACTCTAACCATAAAAAAAAACCAAAAAGGACCTGAGTTTTTCAGGTCTCATCTGAAAGATACACACACAATAAACTGCACCAAATTCTACTTATGAGTCTCAGAAGGATCCAGGGCAGAATCAACCCTCTTAGAGTTTGAATCTATGATTCAAAGGAATCTAAGTATTTCAAATGTGATGCTCAGTACCCTGTATGGCTTGAATAACTCATAATTCTTAGTGCTATGACAATCACCAACAGCATTAAGGAAGTGAAGAAAAGAAATGGAAGACTGAGTTAAAAGGTACCTTTCAGTGTGGACCACCCTTACAGGCTTTTTGTCAAAGCCAGTTTCATATCTAAATTTAGGCTCCATTTCCTCATTTATTTCAGGATCATAGTCATATCTGTAATATCTTCTATCAAAATCACGATCCTCATCAAATCTGTGATGTCTTTTAGGAGAACTATCAAGTTTTCTGTCAAACCTGTGATGTTTTCTACTGGAAATGTCCAATTCTTCTTCAAATTTTTTGTGCAATATTCTATTTCTTAATTCATCACCATCATCTGGTCGGCAATATCGGTCCTCCTCCAATTGTCTCCTATTTAGCAGCTCTTCATAAGCCTCTGTGGAAGTAAAAGCATCTTTCTTGGGAGGTTCTGAAGCTGTACAAGAGTGCTGTATTTGTGAATGTAGTTCTGGTTGAACTCTAGTAACAGCAGTAGTTTTTTTATTTCTTTCTGGCTCATGCTGTCAAATAGAAAAAATATTTAAAAATATAAATACAAAGAAAATAATTAATCTTAGTTCATCATCTCAGTGTAATGCACATTTTCCATCACTTCTTCAGCAATAGTTTGATTCTGTACTTATGATAATCTCCAATTTTAAACTCTCCCTAATTGAAAACTTATTTTAAAAAGTCCTCTTAAATAGGGATGTAAATGCCAGGGGAAATCTTCCTAGGAAAACAATACCCTTCATCTCACTTGATCATTTATTTTCACTCACAATGGGATCGCCAGTAGACCTTAGTGACAGGCTTCCCATGAACTCAAATCAGATAAGGAAATGCCCTTTAGATTTGGAGGCAAAGGGATTTCATAGAACTTGTAAATCTTTACATCTGGTCATGTGCCCTAAGTCCTGATTCCACTGAGGTTAGGGCATTCTGTGATATTTCTTTGTCTGACGAAGAAAATGGTCTTAGATTTAAAAATAAATAAATAAATAAACAAACTTATTTCTCATCTGCAAATGATTGTGACTAAGTGACAGGATGGCATAATGGTTAGAAAGTTAGCTTGTGAGTCAGGAGCTCAATCCCTTGCTCCACCACTGACTTCCTGTATCACCTTGGGCAAGTCACTAAGGCTGGGGTCAACAACCTTTGCCAGCCCCCTTGCCAGCCCCACTCCCCTCAACCAGGTGCCAGCAGCAGGGCCAGCAGGTGCCGGGGCAGGGCCAAGAGCCATGGCAGCTCCTTTCCCTGCCGGCCTGGTCCCCCAGCTCGGGAGTGGCGCCAACAGGTGACAGGAGCCATGGTGCATGCACACTGTACACGGCTCTTGAGGGCCCCAGTCCACTCTGGGGGACAGGGGCAGCTTAGGTGCACTTGCCACATTTGTTACCTGTGCCAGAAGTTGCCAACCCCTGCATTAAGGCTATGTTTACATTACAAATCATTCATTATCACTTATGCTGCTCCAGGGTGTGAATAATCAATATTCCCTGTAAGCTGCATGGGCACACGGCCACGCAGCCCACCACAGCTACCCAGCACAGGGAAGGCTGCTGGCCACACAGGGACGGCGGCCAGAGTCCCAACCTAGAGCTCCTCTGGAGCCGGGAGTTATTAAAACTCCCACCCAGAGAAGCTCTAATGGAGCATGCCCAGAATGTCTGAGCATGCTCCATTAGTGCTTCTCTGGCCCCAGGAGCTGTGGCTGGGCCATGCCGCTCCAGCAGCAGGGTAAGATTGCGGAGAGAGGTTAGGCAGGCTGGGGGGTTACCAGAGGAGTGGGCTAAGGTGGGAGGAGGGGATTGGGCTGGCTGGAGGGGAGGGGGGCTTACCAGGAAAGTAGTTTTATAATGATGGATCCTATACAAAAAACAACTGGAAGACAAGATTTCTGAGACTACCATCTAAACAAAAGGTATTACCTGGACCAGCAAGGGCAAGAGAATGGAACACATAAAAAACACTATACTTTAATGCAACCTCCTTGTTTGTTACATCTTGATGTAGTTTGTTTTAAATAAGTTCCCCTATTCTCCCAATTTATTAAAAACACTAACAAGTGCACTTGGAGGACAGAGATAGGTCTGGGAGAAAAATGGCTCCAGAACAGTGATAATCACTATAATGATCTTCATGTGGAAAAAAGCAATGAGTGCTGAGAAGGAATATTAACAACACATATTGTTCATCTCTCTTCTTCTGAAGAGACTTGCACTGTATCACAAGTAAAACTTCCAGAACAATCGACTTGGAGAAAAAATATTAACCTTATTTAAGTTCTCCCACAGTGAACTGACTGGGGGGGGGGGGAAATCGATATTACCTCTGTGTTTTTCTTTCCTATTTTCCTTATCTTTTCATTCCACTCTTCCTTGTCCCTGAGATACTGATTGTACTCCCTGTTCCTTTCAAGTCGTAGTTTCTCCTGAAACAGACATTGGAAAGTGCTTTATAACTGTGTTCTTTAAGAAGAGGGCTTTTAACTTTCCAGGAGATAATAAAATAATGATTTATGACTTGTTTGCACTCTTTTGATGTACAAATAGGTTCTGATAGTATTTTGTTTAATTAGCTTGTCATTGGCACAAGGTTGTACCTCCAATTATGCCGCTATAGTTGAAGAGGTTAAACAATTGTATATAGACAGGACCACAGTCAGTTATAGCCTAGCTTAAAACTCAACAAGGTAAATTGGAATTAAACATGTTAAAATGGATCTACCTTGAGGTTAGATGGAGATTCCAATTGAGTTAACCCACCTCAATTTAGTTAACTTCAATTAATTCTATTAAAAAAACCATCTCAGTAGTCACATGACTAATGAAACTACACCTCATGCACCCATGAGCTGTAAACTGCCTGGACAAACATCAAATTACTTGAAGAACAAAATCATACATCATGTGAATAGAAAAAGAATCAGTGCTGTGTATTCCCTAGGGTTAAGGCAGTTTATTTACCCTTTTAAAGAAACTAAAACATTAAAAATAAAGCAGTAGTAATTAAGATACTGTGCTAAAATATTAGAAGTGATCACCAAATTAAAAAAAATGGACTTGAAGCTATACTCTTTGTAATCTACATAGGAGGTCTGAAAAGGTAGTCTTTCACACTCAAACATTTAGATCTTGTCTACCCGAAAAGACTCTGGTAACTACAGAACATCCAAAGAGTCAAGAGACACCTGTCAAGAGTCGTCAGCAACTGAGAAAAAAGTTTTTAGTTAGACAACCTACAATCATTCATATTAACAAATATTAAACTTCACTATCCAGTGAACATTTTGGAGGGAAAAAAAATGCCTCGAGTTAAAAGCTGCAACATCTCATTCTGAAGCTGCACCACAAGATACTCCAGCAAACCAGGGAAAAATAAAATTGACTTTCTTGATATTTCTAAGGTAAAAAAGGAAAGGAAAAGAAACTTTGCTTATAAAAGCCCACCAAGTCCAAGCACCATTCTACTCCTCTCCCCCTGCCCCCCCCCCCCACACTCCCTGGCATGTCCAGTTTTTGTCCCCTCTGATTCAAATCAAACAGCTTGCTACCTGCATCCATTAGGGAACCAAAAAGAGCACAGACAGAACAGGCTCATTCCCAACCTGGAGCATGCCCAATGTGGTCAGAATCTTCCTCTGAATTTAGGAGCTAAAAATAAAACATTCCTACTGAATTGTTCTGCAAACAGAAAGTTTGGCAGAGTCTGCTGACCAGCACACCACCGCCCCACACACATACACAAAAAAAACTGCCAAAGAAAGGAAGGATGGCTCAGTTGTTAGGGTGCAAGCATGGGATGCCAAAGACCTGGGTTCAAGTCCCTGCTGCTTCAGAGACTTCCTCTGTGACCTTTGGTAGATCACTCAGCCTCTTTGTCAGTTGCCCATCTGTAAAATGGGAATAAGAGTACCTCCGTATCTCTCGGAGGTGTTGTGAGGCTATTTGCATTCTCTGGTAACAAGAGTCATATACATAAGAAGCATGGATGAAGAAAATCCCAGAGAAACCAACTACAGGAAGGGGGAAAAAAAAAAAAAAAAAAAGAGGAGAAACATGATCTCCTCAGGACAAAAAATGATTTTACACCCCCCCACAAGGGTGACAAGTCAAGGCCAACTTTCTTCACATCTTAAAATAGATGGCAATAATTCATCAACTGATAATAAAATATTAAACTATAGAGGCAATAGCAGGAAAATAAACCATAATCGAATAGAATTGTTTCCTCAGCTTATTGCCATCAGTTTTCAGAAGAGGAATTGCTTTTTTCACCACCTAGCACACTGGAGCTAAATTCTAATTTGTTACACTATGCTACAAATTTAAAAAAAAATAAGAAATATACTAGTCATATGAACATGATTTTCCCTACTTGGGCAGTATTTTTTGCTACCCTACTCAGACAGTCAAAATGGATAACAATATTCAAATACTACATATACATTCAGCAGAACTCCATGGTAAAATTTGCAACAGGAGTCACAGCTTTTTTTTTTTTTTTTTTTTTTTTAAAAAGTCACCATCTTGGTAACAGTTTTTTTTAATTAAGCTGAGGCTTCCATCTGCTACATTATTTATATTTTGGTCTTTGTGGTTTCTGGCAGTGACAAAGTAAAAGTAGCAGGCAGCTATCAGAGTTGCCCAAAAGAATGAAAAGAAGTGATAGCGTTAAGAGGACACAAAGTTAGCAAGACTGCTCAATAGGGAACTCAACACACTGAGTGAATATTAAAACCAAGCAGACTTTAGTCATGGCAGAGTACAGAAATGCAAGAATTGATGTAAAAATTAATAGCTATGGCATATTCATACTACTTCAGGACTATAAAACCCACCACCTCTTTGCAGTCTTTAGATTATACACCATTAACATGAATATACAAAGTGCTAATACAAAAATTCTTTAAGTATTATGTTCTTATATCTTTACAGTAAGGTAACCACTATACGTGTGTCTTGTTCTTCATATATAACTATGTTTGTGGAAAAGTGTGTAAATGTTAAAATACTTGAAAACTGACTAGACTGTAAGCGCTTTCGGGCAAGGACTATCTTTTTTGTACAGTGCCTACCATCATGGGCCTGGACAATTACTAGGGCTCCAAAACACTATGGTGGTACAAATAATAAATACCCACATGCTGGTACAACCCAGAATTACACATTTTAAAAGTAATATTTGAACACTTCATTACCTACACAAGTGTCCTGATAGTTAAATCAAAGAGCAAACGTCTTTTATAGAATTAGAAGTCTTCCCCCCTTATTTAAAATTGACCTAACAATAAAGGAATATATTCACTTACTAAATCTCTAAATGATTTGGAAGAGGGAAAGTCTATTCTTCCACAACACTGAAAATGTCAACGCAGTGGAGGTGGTAATTCATCAGTTATATACAACATTCACAGAATTTGTATCTGCATACCCACCTTGGCTGTCCTCCTCTCACTGATTGGAAGAGACAGTCCCTGAGTATATGGATCTACTTCATTAGTTGTCAGATAATTTTTCTACACAAAACAAAATGAATAATTCAATAAGCTTCAAGCTATCTAATTTTGCTTGCTAAATACAGCACAGTATCTAGGAATTACACCTTCTGGAATATGACACGGTAATTTGCTCCACTTTAATAACAGAGAAGTGGCCCAATAAAAGTTATTATCTTAGCCACCTTGTCCAGCCTCCTTTAGTAGAGTTACTATTGTTTACCAAATCACCTCCAGTGCATCCTCAATTGGTCACTTTATAAACACATTTTTAATAAAATATTATCTGCTTGTGTTTGTCTGCCATCTTATTTCACTAACATTTTCTTCTGTTCTTGTTATTTCATAGATACGTTCTGTGCAACTCTAGAGGCACAAACAGATGAGATGAATTCCATCTGGTATGGAAATTTTGTTTTCTAGATAAACACACAGCTAAAAAGTTACCAACCAAAAAACTCCAAGAGTTGCTCTGAATCACAGCATCACCTTACTTTGATCTCATATTGATTTCTAATTTCAGTCTCATCACAGCTATCATATTTCTGACACAAAGGAAAATGTTAAATATCTAAATGACTCTCAACTAAGTATGAAATTAACAAGCAATAATTCTTGCAATCAAAATATTAACCATAAAAGTAAGATAAAGGTGATGCTCAATGGATGTTTTGAACAAGAATAAAGCAATTCATTATAAATCAAGGTTATTTTCCTTATCAGAATGTTAAATTAAAATTGTATAAATTTCAAATTAAAACAAGAAAACTTGCTAAAATTAGCAATTAAAAGACGATCATGACAGTTGCTACCGCTATACAATTCTGTTGCATGCCACTGCAGTCATTAACACTGAACATATTATATTAAACAGTATTTCACACAAAAATGTTCTGTAATTTGAAGCCCAACATAGAACATACTGCATTCACTCTTTTAATACTGCTCTTTCTAAAGCCGTGATGTGTGGCATGGTATTTAGGGAGCTTTAGCGAAATCTGAATTACCCAAAAATGGACACCAATAAATTTGAAAAATTATTATTCTGTCTGCACTTAACACAATTACAAGAAATGCTTAAGATTACCAAAACTAAAAGAATTTGATTTAAGAAAAGAAAAAGAAAAAAGAAAAAAACCCATATCCTCTCTGTCCTTTCCAAAGAGTTTAATCTGCATATTTGGCACCAGTTTTGATGCATGTCACTTCCACTGCTCCCATATATATTCTGTCAGTTTCAGTTCACTGAAAAGATACCTATAGAGATAGAGGAGCAGGCAGCCCCTGATTAAACTGATTATTTCAATTTTCCTTGACATACTGTACTAATTGGGGACTCTTTCAAAAACTTTACAAATTTCAGAAAGTTCCATTAAAAAATTCTTTGTATACAACATCCATCTAATATAGTTGATGAATACAGAGGGAGGGGGAAAGTAGCCTTGTACCAAGTACATCTACCGTAAAAAGCAAGCTACTGATGAATCAGCATGGCAAAGCAATGATAGCAAATGCAAAGGAGGAATCAGCAAATGTTGTGGAAATAAATTAACGGGAAATAATAAGCACATCTAGCAATAAGGCAAGCATACAAGTACTGTTAATCACAACTGCAGCAAACACAAACACATAACAGACACACAAACATCTGATTATTTTAATCCATTTCATTTGCACAAACCTGATTATAACAAAGCAAAAAGCTAATTTGGGGGGACATATATTGCAGGCATCCTACCTTTCTTTTTGCCTGTGAAATACCCTAAAAATCAGGGAAAACAGACTATTCATAAAGTGTCTTCCATTAAAATCACTTGATTATACCAAAGAAAAAGAACAGGACCCTTAAAAAAAGTATAATTCATCTATTTAAAAAAAATTAACAGACAATTACACTAAACACACAGCAGAAATTACATCAAACTTTTTTTCATTTAATTTTTAAAATCTGATCTATTGAAACCAGATTTATTTCCAAGAAGATAAAAATTATACCATGTTTCTTCCATGTGAGTTTAAAACTATCACTGCGGTGTCTCATAATCTGTACTAAGCAGAACAGGAACAGTCATCTTTATAATCAAATAGGCAGAACTATAAAAAGATGAAGAACTGAGGTATCATATTGGCTAAAGGAATATTTTTACCTGAATTATTAGATCATAACATAGGTAACCACTTAATAAGCAGATTCCTGTTTGGCATGTCAAATACCCAAAAAGAGTAAGAAAGATGATAGAGAAAAAAAGGAATAATAGTTTAAATCAAGTTGTACTATAGTAATTTGAAATCTCAAGGCAGCAGATTTGTGGAAGTCCCAGAAAATGTAGGACCTCATGATGTTGCCATTTTAAACCATTCTTATTCTTGAACTAGGTCTCTGAAATCCTCTGCACTTGGAATGAACTCAGTTTTCATGGCAGTTTTGTTTTTTGTTAAAAATCAGGCTAAATTCAAAGAGGATTTACCTGAGAAAGATATCGTCTATAATCTTGCCGAAGTTCTTCTTTTAGTTTATGTTTTTTTCTTTCATATTCGTCACCAAGGGGTAAGCTCAAGCCATATTCATCTGTGAAGTTTAATACAATTATTATTTACCTTTTACTAATACAAAACAGTTGAGATAAGAGTTGTGTTACTTCCTGAGAAAGATTTTGGTGTTTTACCAGGCAACACAAAGAGGGGAAAATGAATTATTCAAACAGTAATTATGCAAAGTTATGAAAGATTAACTGCAAGTTTTGTCATCTTTTAAAACAGCCATGTAGAAAACACTATGAAAATAGTGTGTTTTTTTTTTAAATTAGAAAGTTTTTCCCTTTTACTCCACATATTTCATTTGCTTAAAAGCAAATTTACCACAATCAAAACTCAAAAACATAGGTTTGCAAACATTTCTAAACAGCAATATTTTTGATTATTCCATACAATTCCTATTCTTGCTATTTAATCTCAAAGCAAATCATTCCTCTTTAAGGCAAATATTAGTGAAGAACATAAGAATTTATTATCTGATATTTCACACTGTGCTCGTTATGCAATATCAAACTCTTCAGGAAATGTATTTTATAACATTATACCTGTTCACTATGAAACTCATACATGCTGGCATGGATACAATTTTGTAGAGACTCATGGCTACAAGAAGTGATGCTGTTTGTCCTTCAGTTTTTCTACACTGAAGTTTTGAATTCTCTCTCGCATCACTATATTATCAAACATGAAGTCACACATTCATAGTTAGCCCTGTTTCAAGACAGTTTTAGGAATCTGAAATTGTTACACTCATATGTTTGCTACACAGACTACTGTCTTCTGAAATCAAACATTCTGCAAAATTACAAAGAACTATCCCCTTGCTTCAAACAGACAAATCACTATTTTTCTTGGCATGTGAAGAAAATAAAACGAATTTCCCAAAATGACATGACAAGAAGCACCCCAAGGCCATGAGCCAAATTTGACTACTTAAAATTTATTTCTATTTTCTCAGTCCAATATCAATGTACTTAGCTGAATATAATCATTCTCCCGAAAGCAAGACCTTTTATTTTCTTCCCCAGCACTACATATTATCCTTTAGTTTCAATGGGCAGGTCGGAGACAGAAGATTGCTGAGAAGCACTGTGGTCTGTGATTTCCCTTGAAGGTATTTCAGTTTCAGCATGTCTAACTGGAGTGAGCCAGAGGACTCGGAGCAACAAATTTTAAAATTTTATTCCCAGGTGTTGTCCTGATTTATTGTGTTGTTTTAGACAAATCTGTTTGCCTAATTTCCATCACTTTAGGTCCTGAAAGTCAGGATTAGTTAATGTCTGTATATTGTTCCAATACATGAAATACTATTTAAATGATAAGAATCACTAATCCTGGAGTCATCTATATACTTTAGATAGGCTGTTAACTCATTTTGTCATCAGCACTGTATATGGAAAGGACAAGAAAAAATGTCATAATGAAAGGATGCACATAATTGGTTTACAACAGTTCCAGCTCAGCCTGATGAGGATGTAACCAATCCAGGAAGAATCTGCAAGCCAATCTGCCATTCATTAAATAGGGACTCAAAGGGAAGATGATCACAACATGGTTTTTGTGCTCCTTATTTTCAAGCTAGCACTCACTGTTTTCAGTTTCTGGCTGACAAGAGAGCTGAACTGGTGTACTTCCATTCATAGATTCTGGCTGTTATTAACCATTCTGGTTCAGGTTGCATGAACGGATGAAACAGAGCAGCGAGAACAAGGTAAGTGTTTGTTATTGAAGAAAATTTACTTCCTCTCCTTTTTTTTTTTTCCCATGCTACTGCCTTTTAAAGTGACACTAACCATAATTTCAATAGAAACATCAGCCAACCAGAGAGAAATTTTAGTTGCCTGCTGTTGCTTTGGATTGCTAAAGGAATTTTTGGCTGGCTCAGCTAAAAGAAAACTAGAAATGCTAAGAGCAACTAACAGCTTTGAGTGAAAGAGTCTCTTCTGTCTCTCACAAACATACACTCACGCTTCAAAATATATGAAACAAAATATATGAAATCAGGGCCTAATTCTGTTCTCTCTTACAACCATACCTCTCTGAAGCCAATGAAATGTCATCACCATAAAACCAGTGAGGAATCATAAGCCTATCTTTTTTCACAAATTCAAAGGCAGGGGACTGGAGAGTATTTAAAGTTTCCTCTTATTTGTGGCATGATCTTTTGGATCATCTATACAGAAAGACTCTGAAGATACGTCAGTGTCCAGTTGAGATTATGTTAGGAGTTTCTGGTACACTTACTACTGTTATTAAAAGTTGTATTGAGGGTTCTATAATGGATGGGGTGGACAGATAATAGGAAAAACAGTATTTTGGATAGATTTGCAAAAACAACAAGAGTCCTGTGTGACCATACAGACTAACAGATTTCTTCAGGCATAAGCTTTCATGGAATCCAGCCCACTTTGCCAGATGCATGAAGTCTTTAGCTGATCCAGCCAAAAGTCTTGAAGCCCACGAAAGGTTATGTCTGAAGAAATCTGTTAGTCTGCAAGATGCCACAAAACTCTGTTTTTTCTGTACACAGACTAACACAGCTACCCCTCTGGAATTGGACAGATTTAGAACTCTTTCTTTTTACAGAGACTGGCACAGGTGAGGAGAGCAAAAAATACAAAAAACTACATTTCTACTGATTCTGTGGACATTTCTACTTTAAGTCTTAACCTTTTCCTTTCATTTTTGCCAGTTTTATTATACACAGTTAAGTATCTTTTTTGTACACAAAATATACAAACTTTGAACTAATAACGGCAGTAATGTAAGTTAGAAGTATATCACATCTTCAAGTATATTCATCTAAATAAATTTTTACCAATATATTTTACCAATTTTCATGTTACTTTTTGAAGTCATTAAAGCATGACTGTACTGATTAACTTCACTTTCCAAAAAGAATGAGAGTCTTGTAGCACCTTGAAGAATAACAAGTTTCTTCAGACATAAGCTTTTGTGGGCTCTGACCCACTTTCTCAGATGCATGAAGTGGAAACTACAGTTGAGTGGTATATATGCACATGCCAGGATGAAGAAGGGCAAGTATTTGTACAGTTAATTCAATTAGGATAGATGAGGCCCATTCACACTTCATGCATCTGATGAAGACGAAGTGGGCTGGACCCATGAAAGCTTATGCTCAAGGAAATTCATTAATCTTTAAGGTGCCACCAGACTTCTTATTTTCGCTGTACACAGACTAACAAGGCTACCCTCTGGAAAAGATCACTTTCCAAGTGACTGATAATGCACTGGTAAATGCTCAAAATAGCAGAAAAAGGGGAACTCCTCACATTTGGCCTCTAGTTCAATGTAAAGTAGTCTAGAGGCTGTTCTAAATCACATACATTTATAATAGCTGCTAAGGCCATATACACACTCTGGGGGTTAGGGGACAGAGGCACTGAGCTGATTATGTCAGCTGTATGCTAGCTGGGGTTTCCCATTTAAGGCAAATTTCAAGCCATAAATCTATATTATTTCATTTTGTTTAAATAAAGTTAAAATATTTTGTTACCAATTTCAGAGACTATTTACAGTATTAAGGCACTTCAGGTCATGTGGTGTCACAGACCTCACTACTTCTATGCCTCATAATCTGCATGCACCACAACAGTGGCAACAGCAATGACACACAGTGTTATTATTCCAATTACTTCTGATTAAAAAACCAAGAAGTTACATACGAGGTGGTCCATTCCACTAAGCTCTGGCATTACTTCACTTTCATTCTCTGAAATGGAAGCATTTCTGGTGTCTTATGAAGACTCCCCACTTCTTTTTAAAGACTAGTTACCTTTATGCTAACCCTTGGAGTCATAACTTCCACCAAGAGCATCCTCACATTAGATCATTCCTCTGTTCCATCACAGATCCCATACAGGGACCTCAGTGTCTGTCATGACAGGGAAGATTCTCATCAACTCTTCGGATTTCTTCAGCTGAAGGATCGATTTTGCCTCAACAATGAATCAGGAGGCTAAGTTTCCTTTGAATTGAATTAATGTATGTAACCATCCACTTTAACAAGAATATGAGTATGCTATCTAAGTCAATATCTTAAATATGAATCATTTGAGGTGAATGGTTCTAATGGTGTAATTATTTTAAATATCTTATTAAATTTAGTTGATTTTTAATTATCTGGGGACTTGTAGGAGGGTGGGGAATCTGGGGATAAAACACCATCAAGCCACAAAAATGAGTTCCCAGTATTACAGTGTATTGCCCAGCTGTTGAACATAAGAGGTAGATTCTGATTTAAGTGCAAATCAACTTCATTGTTCTCCATACTCAATGGAGTTATTATAAATTTACACAGGTATAAGAGAGATGAAAATATGGCCTAAACAATCTTATGCCACATAGAGGTAGCAATAATATTACAGACAAAACCTTTTTATTCCACTGTCTTTGTGGACATTTTTCTCTTACATATGCATAAATATAATTTCTGATCATACAGAAATGTGTAATTATTGAACAAAGAATTATTGTTCTGTACTTTTTCACTCTACTACTTTGGTTGCATTCTTTTTCTGCCATAAAATACAGCTATTGTATCACTGGTGTCGTTTTAATGTCATTATAACCAATCCACTGTCATTTAAGAATTTTACAGTTATTACTATACCATATATTATGAGCATTTGCCATTTGGTGGCAACAGAGGACTTCAGATGTACCTTTACTAAAAACTCCAGGCCCTAATACTTTAAAAAATGTCTTTACTAACTCTTATTGGTACAATGCCTTATAACAATTGAATCGTTCTTAATGTAGACAGTAAACGAAACAGATAGGTGCGTTAAGACAGTTCATTACAGTTCATAACAGCTGATACATGCAGTGAAAAGGAAGGAGACAGGTTTGGAGGGTGAAGAGCAAAATACTGAGTACACAAATCTACTTGTCTGTACATTTTATGTTTCTACAGTTAAAACAACAAAACCCTAATAACTACCCTAAACTAACTTATTGATCAACAGCAAAAGTAACAAAAAAAGTCGAGACATACTTATTCATTTGTTGCCTTTTACCCAAGTTTACCCTTGATGACTTCTGCTGGCAAGCAGAACTTAATTGTCATTTTAGGTCACTTCTAGTGATGTCCTTTCACATAGGGTAACATTAATGACTACTGTAAATAGTCCTCGGTTTTAAACTGTAGGCAATATGTGATAATTTCTTTTTAACCTCTTTTAACACTGTGATTAATTTAAAGATGACACACAATTAAACAGGCCATACTTTTATGTATAAACCCTCCTGTGTGAAATTCTGTTTGTACTGAAGGCTATGGTAGTTCTTCCATACATGTCAATGGAAGCTAGGACTTCACATTCTATTTTTCAAAATCATCATTTAATCAAGCACACTTCTGGAGTAACTACAATTTGCTTGATGTGTTTTTTTTCCCCTCCAGTGTTTAGGTAATCATAGTACCTATAAGAACTGAAATGTAAATATTTTATTCACTGCTTAATGTAACAAAATAGCAGCTAGGGAAAGACTTGTACATAAATAAGTCCTTCCTCACATCTCCTTCTTCTGTACGACATTATCTCATGTTTGTCATGACTATTATTTAGATTACAAATTCCTCAGAGCAAGGACCTGTCTGAAGTATTTTGTCATAGTATATGTGTAGGTACTACAAAATATTCAGCACTTACCTTAAGAACGTAAGATCTGTCATACTGGGTCAGCCCAATAATTCATCTAGCCCAGTACCCTCTCTTCTGACAGTGGCCAATGCCAGGTCCTTCAGAGGAAGTTAACAGACCAGGTAAGATCTTTTTCTTGAGTAGTAACAGCTAATTTAAAGCCCATCATTTTATGTGTAGAGTTGTCTTACATTTTCCAGTGCGCATGGCTTTGAATTTCACCTGCCATTTTGTTGCTCAGTCACTCTGTTTCGTAAGATCCCTCTGTTACTTGTTAGTCTGCTTTGAATTTGCGTAGTTTTGTATCATTGGTAAATTTTGCCAGCTCACTATTTACCATGTTTATGAATATGTTGAAGACCAATGGTCCCAGTTCAGACCTCAGAAGGACACCATTATTTACCTCTCTCCATTCTGAAAACTGATCATTTAACCCTTGTGGCAAGGTGAAGCCTCAAGCGCCCCTGTTGGTCCTGCACTTTCTATCGTGCAAGATTTGGCTGACCCTTCTCAATTTTTCCTTCCCCCAGTAGTGAGGGGTTGGCTGATAGGGGGAGGTCAGAGGGACCTGGTCCCTCCCTCTACCCCAGGCCCTGACCCAGGGACCCTATTAAGAATCAGTCTCCACACTCAGTCCCGGAGGGCTGCTACCTTCCCTGGATCACCACTCAGTGGCCCCACGGCTCCGGGTCTGCCTTCAGACTCTGGCAAAGTCCCACAGTCGCTAGTTCTAAAGCCTCAGCCTTCAGGCTCTGGGAAGTTCCAGAGTCTCCCTCAATTAAATATAGTCCACCCGCAGGCTACAGGTCCTAGTGGCCTTGCTTGTAGGGTCTGCTCTCCCAAATTCCCCACTTTAACTCTTGGTGTTGTGGCAAAAGTCCAAATAATTGTCAGTGTCCTCTCAGCAGCTCTACTCCTCTCTAGTCTCTTTTCAGCTGCCCTGCCCTGCCTGAGAACGAGGCTTTAAGTAGCAGGCCTGGGACCAATTATTCTAGAATATTCCAGGCTAACTTAACCCAGAGAACAAAGCTTTACTACACCTGGGGCTAATATTTACTCTTTTCAACACTCTCCTATACCCATCCAGCCTGACCCTGTCACATCCTACCTTTTAACCAGTTGTTGATCCAAGAAAAGACCTTCCCTCTTACCCCTTAACTGATTACTTTGCTTAAGAGCCTTTGGTAAGGGAGCTTGTCAAAGGCTTTCTGAACATCTAAATACACTATGTCCACTGGATAACTCTTGTCCACATGCTTGTTGACCTCCTCAAGGAATTCTAGTAGACTGATGAACCAAGATTTTCCTTTTACGAAAACCATGTTGACTCCACCCCCCCCCAAAGAAATTGTGTTTATCTACATGCCCGATAATTCTGTTCTTTACAATAATTTCAACCAATTTACCTGGCACTGAAGTTAGACGTACTGGACTGTAATTGTCAGGACTGCCTCTGGAACCTTTCATAAAAATGGCATCACATTAACTATCCTCCAGTCCTCTGATACAGAAAGTGATTTAAATGATAGGTTACATACCAGAATTAGTATTTCTGCAGTTTCACATTTCAGTTCATTCAGAACTCTTGGGTGAATACCATCTGGTCCTGGTGATCTATTGTTTAATTTATCAATTTGTTCCAGACTGACATACCAGTAGAGGAGATTTTGGGACAGTTCCTCAGATTTGTCACCTAAAAGGAATGACTGAGGTTTGGGAATCTCTCTCACACCCTCAGAAATGAAGACTGATGCAAAAGAACTAATTTAAATTTTCCACAGTAGCCTTTTCTTCCTTGACTACTCCTTGGGCATCGTGACCATCCAGTGGCCCCACTAGTGATTTAGCAGGCTTCCTGCTTCCAATGTATCTAAAAAATTTTTTTTACTTTACTTTTTGAGTCTTTGGCTAGCTGTCCTTCACATTCTTTTTTGGTCTTCCTAATTATATTTTTACACTTCACTTGCCTTCTGTACACCCAAGTGAAATTAAAGGAATGCTTTTGCATCTATAAAGCATTTTAAAATCACTAATCCCTGCAACACCTTTGAGATGAAGTTAAGCATCACTAGCCTCATTTTACAGATTGCAAAATGGATGAAGAAAGAAGGTAAGTGTTTTCCAAAGCCATAAAAAAGAGCTGATACTACAGCCAAGATTAGAAACCCCAAGCATAATAGTAATGTGTATCTGAAATATACAGTATACTTTTCAATGGTAAATATAGGTTTCACTTAGGGAATTTTAACTTACTATTAGAAACTATCTGGCTACATCTGACATCACTACCAGAACTCATTGTATATGGATGTCCTCCCAAGTTTATAACTCCCCCACTTCTAAAAATCCTTTTATTGAGGTGGTTTTGATATTATATTTCATAAACTTTTGTTTATCCCTTTATCATTGCTACTATTAATTATTTCTGAAACACCATGGCATAGGACACTTTAGAAATATTTATTTAGTTTTTAAACTAAAAATATCCTTGCAGCTTTTTGGTCTTATCAAGTGCTCATGTTCCTTTCGAAAAAAAACACATGGCAAAGCCATCTGCTGTTTTAGCTGATGTTATTAACTTGCATCACTGAACAAGAACTTTTACAGTTTAAATGCAATTTACTCAACATACACAAAAATTAGAAAATGCTAATGGCACCATGATTGTTGAAACCAGGAGGAGAAAGGACACTTCACATTCTTGACAAAGGCTAGAGGGTCTCCTCCAATTTACCACAACTATTCATAGTCTAGCACTCACTCTCAGTCCATCTGATCTCATATTTACAACAGAGTGCACAGCACAAACCATCATGAGTACCGCTCTACAACCCTGTTCACACTTTAGTTACTACCATATTTTTGTAACATTTTTTAACCACTAACAATGGTTTGAGCATTGGCCATTCTTCATCTTTTCTCTTTAAAAACAGAAGATGAACAAATGTAATTGTAACTTAGTGCCACACATACTGCCTAACCATGTTTGGTCTGGCAAAACCAGAGCAGCTGCTCTATAGCACTTCAGTCAAGGATAACTATCCAAAAGGAAGGAAGGGGGAAAAAAACCAGAGCAACATCAGCAGCATTTTTTGCAATGCATTTGGAGATGTCTTATCACAAGCAAAGGTGGGGATTCAATTCACAATCCAAAAAGAGCATTCTGAACCAGTTTCAGGAACAACCATGCACACAATAAGGCCTCTGCAGGGGCGAAACTGTTAGGTGCAATGTTTAATAACTTAGTATTAACCAGGTGCCATAAAGCACACAAACCATAGCCAAGATTTTCACACCCAAGTACACCTTTGAAAAACTCAGGCCATTTACTTAGGACCCTACATATTTACGTAGGAGTAGCTATGCCACCAAATTTGAAAATGCTGAACCATGCTTTATCAGCCTTTTTACTAACTACTTACAAAGTTAGCTAAAAATATAATGTGGAAAGGACATAATAGATCATGGTAGGCTATGGGTTTTCATTTAAACAACATGAAGCCTTGCTTGCCTCCAGAAAGTCAGTGTTTCCTTTTTCAGCAGCCCTTTTCAACCAAGAGAGTTCCAAGCCTGATACGACTCTAAAAAGAACCTTAAAAAAAAAAAAAAAAAAAAACGCACAAAACAAAACACACCATACAAATAGGATACTCTTGTCAATAAATGAATGAACCAAAACAGAAAAAAGACACAGGACAGCAGTACTGCACTTTTTAAAACAAAACAGTGAATTTTGCAGTATTTCTAGCCAAAATGAAGTCAACTAATTCAACCTAAAAATACTTGTAATATAGGTTATATATAATTATTAAGTAAGCTACCTCAACATCTGTAACATCCATAAAATGATAGTACAACCTTCAGGACAGATGGAAAGCACAGATACACCAGCATTACAGTAAACAGCATGAAAATAAATTAGCTATAAACAGAGCAGATAAGAGACCCATTCAACAGGAAAGGAAGAAGGTGCCTAAGAACAAGAAGCTTGACAGCTCTGAAGCAGTCAAGAGAGATGAGGAAAGCACAGCATAAATAAGAAATGGAAGCATTAAGGAAATGAGGTAGTAGGACAACTAAAGAAAGTTGGTACCTCACAGGGAGAAACAATAAAATGGAGAAGGAAATGACAAATACTTTCAAGTAGGGAAAGGAGAAAGAGAAGGTAGAGTGAAGAGGAAGCTAGGAAGGAAAATTAAAAGCTATACATTTGGAAAGAAGGTAGTAGACTGAATGCTTGAATCAATTCGCATGAGTTAAAAAAATGCAACTGAAAATACATTTTTCTATTTAGTAAAAGTATATTAAAGAAATGTGAAAAGTAGAATAAATGTAAAATTGGGTGTTTAAATAGATATGGAATTAATTTATCTTTCAGTTATCACATCTAGTATTGTTTAATATATTTATGACTTCAACTAAAACTAAGTATTTATAATGATTTCTCTGTATGAATAAATGCACTACACCATCCCTTGTTACAGAAGCAATATATATTAGCTTAACAGAAAAATTTAACCAAAAAGATTTAAGTACATGTTTTTGGTTTACAGCTTAGTGGATTTATCCTTTGCCTTGTTACACTTCCTAGGAGATTTAGTGTATTTGTTTGTATTCCTATCCGCCATGCCACAATGACAGGACAAGAGACTTATCCCAAGTAGCTGACAGAAAAAAATTCTTGCTTCTCTAGCTCCACGCACAGATGCAGAACTGCTGGCAAGAAGATGACAGAGTGATCCACCAAAATTCTACTCCAACATAACGCATACACTTTTGTTCCAGCAGCCCTCAAAACGACAAACACAAACCCCTCCACCAATGACCAGCAAATGACCATTAACCTAAGACATAAGAAGAGCTCTGTGTAAGCTCAAAAGCTTGCCTCTTTCATCAACAGAAGTTGAATTGATCTAATAAAAAAATGATCTCACCATCCTTGTCTCAATAAAAAAAAAAAAAGTTAATCACAACTTTGAGGGACATATGCAGACTTGAAAAAAGCAAAAAGTGTTTATATCTATTAAAACATCAAGTCCTTGAACTATAGTGATGTTCCTACAATTAAGAATCCAAAGAATTTATTTTTTCTAAACTATGCAAAGATCTTTCAGATAATTAAATGCCATCTACACCTAAAATACTATGTATTAAAGACACATCATACCAAGTTGATAGTTCTGTTGTCTGTTTGGTGGTATATTTTCTTTAGCCATGGAGATTAACACTTTGCTGGTCTCAGAAAGCTTCTCTGCACCTTTGCTCTGAAAAGAAAAAGAAATAGGCATCTTTTGCAAAAACAGATAAGGAAAATAGCCATAACATAGCCTGAAAAAGCACTATTTAGACTGGAAAACAGATGGGGTGGGTTGTTTTTTTCTAATACATGTAGTAACCTATGTATTTCACTGATATAAAAATGTAGCTACTGTATTAATGCAATAATTTTTCTACTATGTTTGATCTCCAGCAACATTTTAAATTGGTTGTACGTTCACAGGGATTTCATACCCTATCCCTATGCTCTGTATTTTTCCAAGAGGTCTACTTCAGAATGGTTGTCTCCATGTGCACACAGCCACCTAAACAGCTCTAAACGCTGAAGAAAGACCCTCAACACAGTTTGTTCTTCTTACCCCATTTCCTGGAGCTGCTCCAAACAGCTGCTAGGCAGCAACTTAAGGGGAGGCACAGACAAGAACCTGTCTCCTCCTCTCAACACCCAGAAAAAGAAGTTACTATAAGGAATCATGAGTTCATAGACTAACAAAAAAATATGAGGACCATGCAAAAGACACTGAGGAAGGGGGAGAGAATAAGAATATAAATGGGAAACATAAGAGATTTAAAAAACACCACAGCAAAAGAGATACAAAAAGAGTAGCAGCACAGCAAGGCAGACAAAGGGAAAAAAGAAAAACAGGAGGATTAATGACATACACACACCCCTAATTTTTTTTTTAAACATGTATTCTGGGAGCAGCAGCTCTGACTAACCTTCCCCCACTATCCCAGAAAAGATCCCCAAGGCAAGCAAACAAGAACAGAAAAACATGTACAGCAAGGATGAGAGAAAAAAGGCTGGAAAATAAAGTTCCCCTTCAAGCGCTGCTCACATCATTCAGTTACAGGTGTCTACGTGCTGCAGCGCACGGTAGCTCAGAAAGTCTTTAGAGTTAGCCTGTCAGGTCAGGGCGCACAGCCAACGCCCCCTCCACACCGTGGCTATATAGGTGACCATGACCCTGACCCTCCCAGTTCCTTTTTCCGCCATCAGCGTCGGTTCGGATCAGCGTTATCTTGCGAAACGCAAAGGCCTGTTTCACGTGAAATTCGAAATGCCAGGATTCAAGCCATGCTTAGGATGCTGCAAGGCTTTCCCGATGGACGATCCACATGAGAAGTGCTTTGCTTGCTTGGGTGAGTCCCACATCACAGCGGACTGCCCCATCTGCCGATCCTTCAAGTGGAGGACTCAGCTGGAAAAGGAGCATCACCTCTGCCTCATTTCAGGGACTGGAGCTGCTCCACTCGAAAGCGGCCAAGCCGTCAGGGCTCTGCCGGACCCTCAATTGGCCCGGGCTCAAGCTTTCCGCCAATCCCCGGTACCAGGCCCAAGATCTCAGCCCTCCACGGTACCTTCTAGGCACCGACCTCACCAGTCTTCCAGTAGCCTCCCAGCCACCCCAAGCAGGGCCCTGGCTCAGGCACCGGCTCGCCAAGGGTGCTTAAGTCTGGCTTCGGCACAGAACACAAGGCAACCGGCCGCAATGGCACCACCACCGTCGGCGCCTGGACATGGCACCACCCACAAGTCCGGCACCGTTGCCAAAAACCCCATTTCCGGTACTGTCACTTCCGGTACCGTCAGATTCAGCACTGCCAACTCCTGCACTGATGCCAGTACCGTCTCGGGCCTCATCGCCTCTCTCCACCCCGGCACCATTGAACCCGGTACCGGGGCCAAGTTCTACAACTCCGCCTCACCGCTCCTCCGAGGAATTCTCGGTACCAGACTGCCGACTATCTGGGGGAGGGGGGTCATCTAGGTCGTCCTCGGAGGATCCCTTTCTTCAACCCCAGAAGGAGCACCCGAGAAAGCGAGCCCATAAAAGCTCCGTGTCAACAAGCGCGTGGCGCAGGCACCCATCGGGGGAAACACCTGGCCCCCTCATAACGCCTATGCTGCCGTCGAGGTCCCCACACAACAAATGGACTCTCGACTGGCTGAACCCAACGGCAGATGACACCTCTTCCCAGTATGCATGTTCACCTGCACCGGAATCCTCGGATTACTCCAACAATGAGCCAGACCCTGATTCTACCGAATGAAGCAGATCAAGGGCCCCATCATCTTCGCTGCCCAACAAGAAATTAATCAACATGTCCACCGACTGCGAACGGGATCCTCAAGTCGAACAGGACCTTCTCCGCTGCATGGTGGCGAACCTGAAGCTCAAGCTAGGGGTAATCCAGGTGGAGGATGACTCCCTCTTTGATGCATGTAGGCAAGCCCCACCGGCTAAGGTTAGAATCCCCTTGCACGCTGGGGTGTTCCGCATTGTCCAGGAACGCTGGCAAACGCCTTCCTCGATCCCACCAGTGTCCAAAATAGCAGACAAGAAACATTCCGTCTCCCCAGAAAGTTTTCCGTTCCTGTTTCACCACCCAGCCCTGGGGTCCTTGGTGGTCGATGCAGTCAACCAAAGGGAGAGACAAGGCCAACCTAGCATCACCCCCAAGAACAAGGAGGCTTGACCTGCTCGGCAGGAAAATGTACTCCTTGGCCCCCCTCCAGCTGCACATCTCAAACGATTCTGCTTTGACAACGCGCTACATCTTCAACCTGTGGGAAGTTCTATGAAATCTCCAATCCGTCATCCCCGAGGATTGCCTGAGAGACTTCGAAGTGATGCTGGACGAGGGAGAGAGAGCATCCAGGGACGCGCTTGCAGCAACCTGGGGTGCAGTGGATACAGCAGCACGCAAAATGGCATCAGCAGGGGTGATGCACTGTTTGGCTTGGCTCCGGAACTCCAGCCTCTTCACGCAGATGCAACAAATTATACAGGACCTTCCCTTCGAAAGCTCCGACTTCTTTGCATCTTCCACAGACGCGAAGCTGCATGGTATGAAGGACTCGAGGGCCACTTTGAGGTCCCTCAGGATCTACACCCCGCAACCTGTTAGATGTTCCTCGAAGTCGCACCAGCTACAACAGCAGCTACAGCAACCGAAACAACAGCTGCAGACACAGTTTCCGAGATCTCTCCAGTTTCCCCAGTGCCACCTTAGGGACCTGGACAAGGATAAAGGCCGGGCAGGTGAAGGGGGTAAAACTGGGCACCTCCCAGTCAGGGCGGTGAAGACAAGGGGCGGACCCTTCGTCAGGCTGCAAACAGCGTTTTTGACGGTCCCTCCAAGGGCAGCGCTCCACAGCCCCTGTTCTCCTCCCACCGCCTCCACCACTTCACCTCACGGTGGACCCAGGTCACTTCAGACCAGCGGGTCCTTGACATAGTAGCAAGAGGATACCACATCCAGTTCCTCTCAACCCCCCAGGACACAAAATTGTCCCCTCCCATAATCCCAGAGAACCCCAATCTACTACGCAAGCTCGAGGCCGAATGCCAAAAGTTACTCTACCTTGGATCCATCGAAAAGGTTCCCAAGGGGGAACGCAAGAAAGGATTCTATTCACACTACTTCCTGGTCCGCAAACCCAGCAGGGACCTACAGCCCATCCTAGACCTCAGAGCTCTCAACAAAAACATAAAGGAAATAAAATTTTGCACGACCTCCCTACTGCAGATCATTCCCTCCCTGTCCCCAGGAACGTGGTTCACAGCCCTCGACCTAAAGGATGCTTACTTCCACATAGCCATCCGACCCCACAACATGAACCAAGAAATCTGCCTGCCAGTCTTCTATCCAGACCCGCAGGTGACAGAAAACCAGAGATGGTGGCACACCCTGGATGTGAGGAGAGCGCTCCTAACCTACATTGAGCGCACCTGATCCTTCTGATCCTTCTGCAAGTCCCCCCAACTGTTCATGGCGGTCACGGAACACGAGAGGTTCCCCGGTATCCTCCCAGTGCATCTCCAAGTGGATTGTGAACTGCATTAAAGACTGCTACGGAAGGTCAAACACGCCTCTCCCAGAGACTGAGAGAGCCCACTCTACCAGAGCTCAGGCACCTTCCACGGCCTTCCTCGCTAAAGTCCCGATCCAAGAGATCTGCAGGGTCGCTACGTGGTCGTCAGTACATACCTTCACGACGCACTACGCCATTGCCCAACAGGCAGGAAATGATGCTGCTGTGGGCAGAGCTGTACTCAGTGTAGGTAGACTAACTCCTCCCACCATCCTTGGGTACATCTAGCAGTCACCTATAACTGAACAATGTGAGCAGCTCTCGAAGGAGAACTGGTGGTTACTCACCGTAACCGTCCTTCTTCGAGACAGGCTGCTCACACACATTCAGGTCCCTCCCACTGTCCCTGCTAATGGAGTTGACAAAGGTATATGGGACTGGGAGGGTCAGGGTCATGGTCACCTATATGGCCATGGCATAGAGGAGGCGTTGGCTGTGCGCCCTCACCTGAAAGACTAATGCTAAAGACTTTCCAAGCTATCGTGCGCTGCGGCACGTAGACACCTGTAACTGAATGTATGTGAGCAGCCCATCTCGAAGAAGGATGGTTACAGTGAGTAACCAACCGTTTAGAAGCAACCTACTTAACTTTAGAGTAGAGCTTGTGTTGCAGGGCCACTGGCTACCGATTCAATGAGCACCAAAAATTATTAGTGTAACTGAAAGAAAATATAAATCAACCCTTCTAAAGCAATTCTTTTGCATCTCCCTCAAAAATGAAAAGCAGTGAATTCCCTCTAATTGAAATATTGTTTGAGAGAAATGAGAGAGAAATCCCTCTGCCAAAGATGAAATTAAGTCCTTGCCTCAGAACATGGTTTCAGGCATGTAAAATCAAGCAGATCAGTTCAAGATTGCAGGCAATTAGTACTGAAATTTGTCATGCTGATGTATGGATTATTTGAGTGCTCTTCAAACAGCAGCTGTAACTAGTTTATATTTATATACTACTAGATAAACTGGAAGTCTCACATCACAAATGTCATTTTGAACAAAAACGAACTTACAAACATTTTGAATTTTACTTTAATTTCAATATAAATATAAAAGAAATCTTTATCCAAGGTTTTAACACTCTTCTTACACAGTTAAAAATGCACCCTAGCTAAGACTATAGCAAAAGTAGCAAAGCAACATTTTCCCTGGTGGAAAAAAAAACAAAGGGGGTGGGGGGGACACCAAATAGGCTCCCCTTCATCCTTAAAATATTTGTCCATACCACTCTCTCTGCAAACATGCTCTAACCACAACCCACCCCAAACATCTGACCAAATAAATTTTTCAGGGTGCCCTAGTACATAGAATAAGCAGGGTGGCAAATTCCAAAGTCTCAGCCTAACCCAGAGAGTGTCTTCCTAGCAATCCCTCATATATAGGAGGACAAAAGCAAGTCTCCAAGCCTGTTAGGGCTTTACACCTCAGAATCAACAAATGCAAACACATAGTGCTAACTAAGCAAAACCTTCCCTTTGTCAAGGATGTGATTCAAGATAGATAAGACAATGTCTTAGTAATGATAGAAAAGCATAACATTCCTCCATGTATGTATTCCCATTAATAAGCAAATTAAAGATGATCTGCAAGATTATAAAAATCCTTATAGCTTTACAGTTACACAGTACTCAAACACGCCACTTCAAGTTTTTTTTAAGAAAACATTCTCCGGCAGGAAGACCCAGTATTCAATCACATTGTGTGACCAAAGAACAATGGCAGAGCTAGCAAGGCTGTCAATAGAAGTAAGGCAAGTAATCAATATTCTGACCCTTTTCAAAACATTCAAGGACAAAGACAAAATAAATGTGTTAGTCTTTAAAAGTGACAGAGGATTTTGTGTTTGTTTTGCTGAAGCAGGCTAACACAGCTACCCCTCTAGAACTTTTCAAAACATCAAATAGGTTTGGAAACTTCTGACTAATGTTGGTGGACAAACATATGTATTGGATATTATTCCATAGGTGTCTGCATATTCCAGCTCATCGCAACATTCAGTTGCATGTTTAACAATAATTCAGTCCTAATCTTGCAAACACAATCAAGTACAATGTTATACTCATGTGAGAAGTCCCACTGAACTCAATGAGACCACTCATGTGAGTAAAGTTATGCACATGCTTAACTATTTGCAAGACTGGAGACTTAGTCTGTACCTTTTATATAAAAAAAAAAAAAAAAAAAAAAAGTGATACCTCATGGGAGTTTCAGTGCTAAATACAATTTCTTAAAGTGGAGGAGTTTTTCTATATTTCTATAATTTCTCTATTTTCAAATAGTTCTGAAGTATTTTTAAATGAAAGTTACTGAATAAATAGTGACAAATCCTGACTGACAATCTATACAAAAATAAAACAGCAAATAAATTTCATGTGTCAAAAGCAGTGAATAAATTTACCTATGATCATATTTTTTAAAATAAAGCAAAGAAGTTAACATTGTTTAGTGTGCTCCTAAATAAACAGTAAACACCTGAGACACAGAATACCCATAAATATAACCTGGTAATAATGAAGGAACTATCACGTTACAAACCTAGTATTTTTAGTGTCCTTACCTGTGATATAAATGGCATCTTATTGACCTGACCATCAAAAATGTATTTACTTGTACATGCTATTTACACTGTATTATGTTTTGCATTCTTTAAGCCTGGACAATATAAGTCAACATTCATTTCTAGGCAACTTCATTTTAAGATTCTCATGCGTTAATAGCAAAACCGCAATACTTGGGTTGGCCGCATCCAAAATGGATTTTTTTTTTGTTAACGGAAGTAAGTAACTGCTCCCATTTGCAAAGTCATGGAAACTTTTATATCAATCTTCACTTTCGTAAATGTTTGTTTTAAAAGTTAAAATTGGGAGGCACATTTAATTTGACAGTCACTATAAGCACAGATATAGAAAGAGAAAGTAGAAAGATACATTAGAAATTGTTTTACAACAAATATTTCAGTAATGCATACCTATATAAAGCAGAAATTCTTATCAGCACAATATAAGTAGACTTAAACCAAGATTCCAACAATAAAACTTTTTGGATTTAGATAATAATGTAGTAGCCTTACCCTTATTTCCATATAGGGTGGATCATTTTCAAGTTCTGCTTTGTCTTGTGCCAGTTTGGCCTTTTGATCTTCGATAAACTGATCTAAATCATTTGTGATCATTTCTTCAATTCTAGGAAAGATACATAACATTGTACCTATACAGTCACTCTTCAGCAGAAATTTGCTATCAGTTAAACTACTAAACAGCTTTAACCAACTCAAGCTTAGTCATCAAATTACTGCACAGATCCACCTAGGAGGCACAAACTTTAAAAAATGTTAAATTGACAGGTAACTTCCTTCCTCAAGGTATTTGACCTAAAATGTTGTAATCTTTGTTATTTCTCTTCTGAGATAAATAAAAAGATTCCAAAAGACAGTCCCAATAATCTTCCCTCCTCTTTTCTCTCATAACTGAAAAGATTTTTCTAGAACAAAATAAATAAAATACAGTAATAATAATATTGAGCAGCTCCTAAATATGACTGATTTTCAACTTCTAGAATTGCTAGGAAGAATATTTAGCAGCACTTATCAGATTAGTATCTTAAATTGGGAATGAGATCAGAAGATGGCCATGACCTCCCATATTTTCCACCTATAGGAGGAGAGGAGGAACATCAACAAGATTACTACTCAACATGATGTAGAGGGTTATGGAAAGAGACCCGCTGTAAAGCATATAGTTGACCTGATGTATTAAAGTTTTATTGTATTCTCATAATGGATTATCATAAAAGTAATGAAATTCCAGTTTACTGTTTCTGTTTTAAGCCTCAATCCTGCTCTACTGTCAACTTCCAGCACATACATAAATGTTTCAAATGTAGAGCCTTAATATGTTCAATAAGCAAAGTATCCATTTCTACATTTTTTCCTAATTTTACAGAAGCAGTTTTATAACTTAATACCATATAAACCCTTACTCCCAAATAACCAAGTGGGACTATTTGCATGAGTAAAGTTTATCAGGATTTGGCCTTGTTTGTAATCTATTAATAGGCTCTCTTTTCATATTTTCCTTTTATTTAAATATAATAAAATTATAAGTTCTGAAGATCCATAGAAGACAATTACTTTTTCCCCAAACCCAGCATCTTTCTTAACTATTTAGTTCTAAGCTCCTCAGAGCAGGGACCCTCTCTTACAATGCACCTGTACAATGTCTAATACATAGCAGCCCCGAACTCAGTTGGGGCCTCTAGATCAGCAGTTGCCAACTGAGGATCGTGACCTACGTGAGGTCACTTCATAAGTAGATGGGGGGTTACAGCAATCCTAACCATGCAAAGGAGGTCATTACACAAAATGGCCTCCTCCTCATAGCATGACCTCTCATGCACCATATGGATGAGGTCACACTGCACAGAATATGATATTCTGCTCTAGAGAACAGCACCCTCCATCCAGCATGACCTCACACTTATCAGATGTAGGCGAGCTCATACAGGTCCAGAGGATGTCATTTTGCTTTACAAAATGGCATCCTCCCAGCAGCATGGCCATGCATGTAAGGTCACAACACAGGGAGGACATAATTTTTACACAGCAACTTCCACGCTGTGTGGGGTAGTGGAACCCAACATGTCTGAAAATACAGTCATGCAGGGGAACTGTTTACAAACCACTGCTTTAGATGATAATATAATACAAATTCAAAGAAATCAAAGTCATGACAAGAAAGTTATGGGCACGATGATTTTGGCCCGATATCTAGATATTAGCAAATTCATCACTATGACAGTAAATGACTTTCTAATTAAACATATGCAATATAAATAAAAAACCAACTATGAAAAGAAATCCAATTTACAGACTGCATGCAAGGACAGATCCTGTTAATTTCTACTCCTGCAAGTAGCTCCATGGACTTTGCTGGGTTTATAAGGTTTAAGTTCATAGAGTACACATAATGGTACGTTAAACTGAGATGATAATTAGAGTCCCAAATCCATCATACATTATTAATATACTTAATTTTAAACATTTGAGTTAGTCCCACTGAAGTCAAAAGAGATACTCAATTTGCAGTATCTAGCCCTACGCATAAATTGATAGAATTTATTTTGTAACCTTGCTGAAAAAAACTGCACTAGAAGAGACAGCCAAAGCCTCTCTCCCTCACTCATCAGGGAATGTAACCCAGAGTTCTAAAGGAAAGATGAGGAAAGTGAGAGTCCTCCCACTAGCTTGGAAACTGGGTTAGCTGCTTGGCTCTCTCATTCTGTCCATCCCTAAACTCAAAAGTAAGCTGAATCCTAGAGGTGGCCCTAAAAGGGACATCCCAATGTACAGGTTATAAAATGAGAGCCCTTTAACCCCCTGCTGCACACAGTTAAATGCATGGTACATGAGAAAGGGTATAGGGGATATAGCACACCCTCTCCATGTTAAATTAATAAAATTGTGACCTTTAAAATTAATAAAATTTTGACACTGAAATCTATTCTATGTGTCTGTCATTTATTTGCCTGCACATCCTGATCAGTCAGTCAAGAGAGTTTTAAAAATGGGCAAAGCTTAAGGGAATAAGATGAAATGTGCATAAACACAAAGCAAAATGCTTCAAAAGAAAATATGAAATGGGAAGAGATGGTTGGAAAGTGATAATGCAGAAAGGAATCGTAATAAAAATGAAAAAAAATCTGCAGCATGATGATAAAGTAAGTATAATTTCAAGTTTTTATTGACTCCTGAGCAATGTTCCCTCTAATTACTCAGAGGCTGTGTGTGCAAACAATTTCTTTGTGTGCACAAAAACATTTCTTTGTGAACACCAATATTAGCACTATTGAATTTTTTTTGTGCACACTTTATTTTGTTGTGGGCGCAGGCTTTATGACCTGTGTGCGTGCACACACACGCACAGCTTAGAGGGAACAGTGCTCCTGAGTAAAAACAGGAAGTAACCGAATTCAAAAGTACAACATTTTTAATTAGCAATGTAAAAATATTATTTGGTTCTCATAAGTAAGACAGGCCTGGGACAACCCAGTTGTCTTAGTAGTGATATAGGACAATCAATTCCAAAAATAAATCCCCCATCTGATTGTCCTAAATCCTTAATCCCATTAGTTTTTCATACTGTTAAAGCCAAAGGATAACAGTAACCTGAAGAGAAACCATGTTTCCCAGACATACATATATATTATACTCAACCTTGCAATGCTACAGAAAAATCAATGAACAAAAACTATTGTGAATGAAAAATGTGACTTTTGATAGTAAATTCCCTAGTATTTCACAACTGCTCCTATCAACTACCCATTGTAGCATACTCACCTTCAAGAATATCAATGCAGCACTAGTCATGCGCCAAAAGAAGTCTCCAATAGCTCATTGGATTGTGGCAATTGAACTTCTGACTGGACTGTTTCCAAAGAGTTCTGTTTCGAGTAACAGCATAATAGTATGATGTTGCAAAACCTGATGTGAAATTTTAGAAATTAGTAAATGGAAGTTAGTAAGCTCTGCAGTGTTCCATCAAATATAGATAACATGCATACACGAGTATTTTTAACCTTTTAGCAGAGGTTGCTGAAAATGACATGAATTATAAAACAAAGCCAAGGTATCTATTAAGATGTATTTTAACTGCATGAGTATTCAACTGAATGTGAAAAAAGCTCTAAACTCCACCCTTAGTAAAAACAAATTAATCAAACATACTAGCATTGTTGATTCAGGATGGCATCTTTCACATGGCTAAAAGGCAAGGAAGGCTCACAGCATTCGGCTGAGGAAATATCTAGATGTTTTATGGCTCACTCCCTTTTCCTTAGTAGAGCTTTTTAAAAATATGCATGAACTCATAAGTCCTGTAAAACAAGCATGAGGGTCAACTGCCTATTGAAAAAGATTTTTATAAGGGAAAAACAGGTGGGAGGCGAAGAAAAAAGAGAAAAGGAAAAAAGTCAGTACTTGTACTTCAATAGCAAATTAACATTTTGAGGATAGTTGTAAACACTAAGTCTGGTTCAGAAAATATTTTTGCTTAATAATACATGTGAATGATTTATTTTCATTCAATTTTGTCAGTTACAGTAGCAGCTGAAGAAGTCAACTCATTTTTAGTAGTTTTTGGCTTTTAGTTCAAAACCACTGAAAGAGCACCCTTCTTCTTCCCTTTAAGAAAAATTTTCAATCTACCCAAAATATACCAAAGTAGATTATTTTCTGACCAGGGATGCTGTGAGAATTAAAGGGACATCTTGCAACATGCAAATCATACTTCCATCTGAAAATATTCTTTCTAGAATTATACACAAACTCAAGACCCAATCTTACAAACATCTTTGTGGGTGTTAGACCCCCTAAAGCAACAGTGAAGTCCATTAATTTCACTGAAAGCCTGTCTACACTGAAAATGCTGCATCGATCTCTACAGATCAAAACAATGGAATCAACTGAGCAGCCAGTGTAGACCTGCTCAATAAATCCCAGAAGTGCTCTCCCATTGATGCAGTAACTCAACCCATCCAAGTGGAGCAACACTACACTGAAGGGAGAGCACGGAGGCAGCTGAGCAAAGACACCATGGTAAGTGAAAGGAACTAAGCTCATGGAAGATAGACATTCTTCAGCTTGCAGACTGCGTCTCTCTTAGCCCCACAATGCAGATTAAGCCTGAGATTCCATGTGGTTACAGAGATCCCAAGTTAAAGCTCATTCTGGTAACAGTATCAAAAATTACTGTCTCTCATACAAAACACAAGAAAAAGGACCTTTTTTTCCATTTAATTTGTGTATTTGGCAGTGCTTTGTCTATCACCCTTTTCACTGCTTTGTTGATGAACACACAATTCCAGACCATTCAGGAAGGTTATTATTAGCAAAAGCAGCAAAGTTGAAAACAAAACAGAAGCAATCACCAGAAACTTCAAAGAAGCAATACACAAGGTTTGTGTTAAGTACTGTATTATGTTAATTGCTGCTATGTTCAGCTATTGATTTAAAATAACCAATTCACTTCAGAGCAAAACGTAACAGCTAAAAACAGAAATCTGCATATTATACTTAATGATAATTAAGGGGTCAACTGATAAAGTGTGATTTAGCGATACAATAAGCACGTCATGGAGCAGAGAACAGTAAGAAGGGGAATATTTTGGCTGAATTTCCTTGCAACAGCCAAGGCTCCCAAACCTCCTAATTGCTGCTAACTTTACTCTTCTGAGTAGTGCCACTGCTTTCGGTAAGATTATACATTAAAATTAAGCACATCCACATGTCTGTGCTTGGATGATACCTAAACAAGAATGGGAATCAATTCACGAAAATTCACATCTCTGTAGTAAGATATTGGGAAAGAACATAGACATACACTATGTGTCTATTTTACTAACTATGTAAAGGTGTCTCTCCAGCATGTTCTTGCTCTCGTTCTCTCCCCATCTTTTTCCAGTTATAAATCAAGATTTCGTAAAGAAAGCTGATCTGCAAAATCCAAGCTGATCTCCTGCATTTCCATTTATACATACTATGCTACCATTAGTACTAAAGGGCGAGTGCTCACCTTCAAAAAAGAACATGCAGAATCGCAATTCCTATCGAGTCTGCATAAAAGCCCCGAGAGGATACATCAGGGGAAAAAACAGATGCATTTTAAAAAACATGTTTGCCAGTCTGAGGCCACATTTAGTCACTGCATTTACAGATGACATTCCATAAAGCTTTTATATTAAAAAGTCATTTTAAATGTTTCAGCAATACTATCTGGATTGCCAGAACTCTTAGCACTCAACTCCCTTTGAACAATAATAAGCAAAAGCCTCTTCTTTCCGCCATTCGTCCCACCTCACCCCCCAGTAAGCAGCTTTCCGGATCTTTTCTCTCCACTTCTTTTCAAATCTCATCTGAAAAACCACTCATCTCCTTTGTACCTCTTAATTTCCCCCTCCATCTGCCTACCACCATATAACTCTGCAAAGCCGTTCAGAATGCTCTGCATGAAAGACGCCAAGAAAATACAGATATGCTTCCTCAGCCTGCTTGCAGTGCAATGACCCAAAAGTTCAACAGCTTTGAACAGATGCAAACCAATCTCCTAGGAGACGCGAAGAATAAAAACGCCGCTTATTAAACCCTACCGTTTAGACACAGAGAATAACCGGCGGGTCACATTTCGCATTAGCCTTTTACGGCGGATTTGAAAAGCTCCCAGCAGAGCGGCCAGGGAGGGCGGGAAGGGGCGAGATAAGAAGCCGGCAGCGGCGGGAGGCCGGAGACAGCAGCAGCGCGGAGGGAGCTGACGGGGAAGCCCCCGGCGCAGGGTAGGGCCGGGCAGGGGGCTCGCCCCGTGCAGAGCCGGGCGGGGACGCGGCTGGGAGCCAGGACGCGCGCACGGCGGCGTCGCCACTCGGCGTTGTCAGGCAACCGGCTCACAACAAAACCTGCGGCCTAGCGCCAGGCGCGCTCCCCGGCCCCCCGCGGGCGGGTCAGGCCGAGGGGCCGCAGCCCCGTCCCCGCCGCAGACGAGCCCGCGCGCCCGCCTCAGGAGGCGGCGGACGGGGAGGAGGCGCGTCTCCCCTCGCTCGGCCTCGGAGCCGCCGTCGGGGTCCCCCGGACGCCCGGCCAGAGCCACTCACCAGCTCGCCCCCGGCCCGCTGGGCTCGCTCGCGCCAGCACCGCCCCAGCGCCCGCCTGCTCGGCCCCGCCCCGCCCCGCTTCCCAGCCTGCAACAGCGCCCCCTGCTGCCTGGGAGCCGCGCCGCCATCCGCCCAGAGGCCTCCCTTCCTCCACCTCGCCCCTGCACAGCCAGGGCCGGCTCTGCTGTGAGGCTAGAGCCACACATGGCTTCAGGCGTCAGTTCTTAGGGCCCTAGTCCCCTGAAGATCAGGCTGGCTCCCGCCTCTTCAACTCTTTCCTAGCAGCTCAGGCACTGTGAGTCAACCTGCAGCTTAAGTCATGTAGGCAGAGTTCACTTTAAATCTCTCTGCAGGCAATGCTGGAGATTTATGCACTTTGGAGAACCATTTTCAGCCTCCATGAATGCACGGCCAGTGCTAGGCGGTAAGCAGCCCCTGCATTGCAGGGGGGCGCCAGCATTTGAGGAGCACCAAAAAAGGACAGCGCCGTGATGCTCCCCTGATGACGTCGCTCATCTGCACCGGCGTCGCCCTGCTGCGGGGTGGGGGGCCACAATCCCCAGCACCGGCCGTGCATGAATGAGATGGGGGGGGCACCAAATCGAAATTTGGCATGGGGCGCCACAGCCCCTTAAGCCAGCCCCGCACACTGGCACACACCAGGCCACATACCCGAGGATCCACCCTCTGTCCTTTCCCTCACAAACGCACAAGCCCGCCACAGAGAAGTCCATACACCACAGTGGCTCCCCGTGGGCACAAAATCTCCAGTCCCACCTCCACAGAGACCTCATAGTTAGGGCTCGAAAGGGGTAGCCGTGTTAGTCTAGTTCAGTAAAACAAGCAAGGAGTCTAGTCTCAAAGGGGCAGCTGTGTTAGTCTAGTAAAGCAAAAAAGCAAGGAGTCCTATGGCACTTAAAGACTACCAGGTTTATTTGTCGCATGAGCTTTTGTGGGAGAATATCACACTTCAGATGCTTTGAAGAGGACTCTGTGGTACTTAAAGGCTAACAAATTTATTTATTGCATGAGCTTTCATGGGCAAAAATCCCACTTCATCATCAGATGCTTTGAAGACAGGGGAACTTACAGAATGGGAGCAAATATGGCTTTGATTTGCTGTTACTGTGTGACCTGATCCCATGCCTTACACTTCCCTGCATTTATTTCCTCCCATTCTGTGAGCAGGGCCGTCCTTAGGGTAGGGTGAGAGGGGCAGCTACCCAGGGCCCTGCGCTTTGGGGGGCCCTGCAGGGCCCACACCCCTGCTCCCCCTATGTTGGCAACCCGAGCCAGCCAAAAGCGGCAGCCTGGTTCAGTGCTGCCGGTCCGACACCCCCCCCCCATCCTCCAGCCATGCACACTGCCTTCAGCTCTGTGCCAGAGCAGCACGGAGCAGGCAGGAGGCAGCACAGGGCCCCTATCGCTACCCCCTTGCCCACGCTACCTTCTGCCCCCTCCACGTTGCTCTGGCACAGAGCTGAAAGCAGCACGCATGGGGAGGGGGCAGACTGGCAGTGCTGAATCAGGCCACGACTTTTCTCTGGCTCACCCAGTCTCCAGCAGGGGATGCCCAGCACAAGGGCCTGCCCCTCCCCTGGGCCAGCCAGCCCCACCCCCCAGTGCTGGGAGGGAGTGGGGGCCCCAAAGAGGGTGATTTGCCCGGTGCTCCACATCCCACTAGGGATGGACCTGGCTGTAACTCCATCTTCAAAGCATCTGACAAAGTGGGATTTTCTCCCATGAAAGCTCATTCAATAAATAAATTTGTTAGTCTTAAGCGCCACAGGACTCCTTGTTTGTTTCATAGGAAGAGCTGTTAACCATCAATGAAATTACTTAACTTCAAAATGAAAAGTATCCCTGTCTAAAGTGTAAAAGTTAAAAGGAAATTCTCATAACCAACCAGATAGTTGGGTGGAATATTTTCCTGGCAGTATTGTTTTAATAATCTTCAGTCTAGAATGAGCAAAGGGACATGACTGCAGATGGTAGCCACAGTAACCACTGACCTGTGAGTCAATGAACAGAAAAATGCCAGTCACAAAATATTTGTAAAACAATTCTCCAGAGTGTTTTTGCAATTGTGATTTATTGGCAAGAGGGGTTCGTGTTTGCAATTTGTTTAACATAAAAGTGGAAGTGCAAATCAAGAATGAGAGCTTTGTCAATTTTTTTTTTCATTTTGACCTCTCTGCTTCCAGTCTTTACACTGAAACTACTTCCCCTTGCTGATATTTGTTTCATTATGGCATTGAGACTGGAGCCTCTCACATCCCCTCCCTACCTATTGCTCCACTCCAGGGCTTAAAAATTAGTGAGAGAGACAGGAATAACATTGTAACATGAATAACAATATTAAATAAATTTAATGTGATTGTTGATATTATGTTACAGACTTAACTACCAATCAAACTGAATCTACTCAGAATGACCCTGTAGAAATCAGTGGCTTATTGATTGGCACCAGAGTCCTCCCACATGCATGCAGAAGCAGGGCTGTTGAACCCTGATCCTGCAATCTGATGTGCACTACCAGACATTGTATTTTCATCATGTCCCATTTTCTTAACTTGGGCTCTTGGTAAGCAGAAAGTCCCATGTGTAGGGATCACACCAAATGATTGAAATCTAGCTGTGCACAACCCTATAATGTAATGTTATAGGTATAAGGTAATGTTCGGTTTTGTCCCTGTACAAAGGGGATAAAGGTTAAGTTCAATTTTGCCCGCAGCGTGGGGATAAACCTTTACCAAAAGATGATTACAAAGCTGACAGCTCTCATCAACTTCTTTCTTGTGCTGGGCAAGATGGGTAAGCCGGGGGAAGAAGCACAACCAGAGAGGGCTCTGCAACTGTAGGAACTATTCCCAGTTCCTTCCAAAATTCTTTGGATGGTATTCGATGACTCCTCTGAGGAGCAGTGAGCAGTCATTAGCTCTTTGCTTGATATATCCTTTTGAATCTCAGATTTTTGACCTTTGACCTTTACCACTGTTCCCATCTTCTCATTCATTGTCCCAAATAATCATTTCTGGCCTAGGGTCAGTGGTTCTTCAGCCATGGTTGAAGTGGTAGGCTTGAGCCCATTGTTTCCTGACTACCACAAAGGGTAACCAGAAAACATTAATTTGAAAGGGTGCAATATTATTATGCAGGTTTGATGAATGACAGCAGAGTGACAAAGAGATAAAAAATGGAAGTCTTCCATTAAAAACTTAGTTTAAGGAGCAATTTGAGTAAGTAAAAAACATTGTTATAAAACAGTTAACAGTGGAAATGTGTCAGTAGCACCTATCTATCATATGGAGTCCATAATTCTACAATTGGGTTCACATTGTACTCCAGTGCCCAGCAAGAGTTCCATTAAAGTCAGTGAAGCTCACACATGCGCCAGACTGTAAGTCTCAGAATGAAGAATTGGGCCCCAAAAATGATTTATAATTTAAAAAAAAATTCTGCCTAAATAGGAAAAACAAAGCCTCACAATTACAAAAGTTGCTAAATAAATAGATGTAGTCACTTCGCAAATTGTAGGCGTTCCCCTCCTGTGAGTTCCTCATCAAGCATCTGATGAAGTGCAATTTTCTCCCACCAAACTCCTTCTTTATTCCTCCTCCAGCTACTTTTACTCCCATTCAAGTTTATACCTCCTCATGCAATCTAAATTAATGAGGTAAGTGAAGCAGCTGCCTCCTTCAATACTGCGGATCACAAGCATCTGAAACACATGACCTGTCCCCTAAATATCATGAGATTGATTTGCTTAAAACCCTCATTTCATAATAATTGAAAGCGGGGGGGGGGGCCCTTACCTTCTGGATTTTGGTCCTTCAGGGTCTGCATGGGTCATCTTTTCAACATGTTCTTCACAACCATTAAGCCGGAACAAATTTTTAAAAATTAAAGTTGAGCTTCTGTTGTACTCCCATTTCAGGAGTTGGCTGGGGGGGTAGCCACCAAATACCAGGACTCGATGATCTCCTGAGGTCCCTTCCAGCCCTATGATATGATATGATATGATATATCATCCAGAATAAAATCCTGACACTTAGCAACTCTGATCCCCCGCTAATTTCTAGACTTCAACATCCCCGACCGGTATGTGGGTTCGCAGATACTAGTGAATATACGGGGCAGGCGCACCTGCTGCGCAACGAGCGCCGACGGCGTTGCGTGGTTGACTATGTGCGTCCAGGGCGGCCCGGCTGGTTCTCTGAGCAAGGCTCCAGCGCGCTTCCACGCCGCTAGGGGTCGCGCTGAACTGGCGGTACCAGGTCCTGCGGACTGTACCATTCCAGGCCTCCCCCGGCCGCGCTCCCCCCTTCTCCCGAAGGCAGTTGGTAGGCGCGGCGGCCCGGTCGGGGCCGGGGCCAGGGCCGGGAGCGGGGGCTGCTGAGCAGCGCGGCTCGGTGGGGCGGAGATGGCCGCGGCGGGGGCGGGCGGCGCCTCCGGGAGCGGGATGGCGCAGAAGAGCTGGGAACTGGCCAACAACATGCAGGAGGCGCAGAGCATCGACGAGATCTACAAGTACGACCGCAAACAGCAGCAGGAGATCCTGGCGGCTAAGCCCTGGACCAAGGAGTGAGAACCGGGCCCGGGGCCGGGAGACTCAAGGAGCGGGGGACTGCCTGGGCCTGGGTGTGAGGCTGGGGAAGGGAGCCCGGGGGCTCGTGGGATTGGGGAGCCCCGAGAGGGAGCGAGGGTGGGGGTGGGGGAGGCAGCGGGGCCATGGAGGGATGCAGGGAGGCAGCGGGGGCGCTGGGGCGGCTTGGATCCTGAATCAAGGAGCGACTCGGGGGGTGGGAAACGGGGTCACAGGGGCAACTTGCCCCAGGCCCCCCCCAAAGAGGGGGCCCCCGCCTCAGCTTCTGACTCTGTAGGCCCTAGGGAACATTGGGGGTGGGTAGATGAAGAGGGGCTGGGTAATTGGGAAGGTGGTCGGAGTAGGGTTACCAGATGTCAGGCAAAAGGAAGGCACGTTCTCTGTCTGGCAGGCATTTTAAAATACAAGATTTTGTCTGGCTTTTTACTTATAGGAGTTAAAGTATGTTGGAATGCCACAGAATACATTATTTTTAGGGGAAAGCATTCCAGGGCTTGGCAGAAAAACAGAAGAATATGACATTAATACAACATTTTCTCCATGTGTCCTCCAATGTCCTCCTTTTCATACTTCCCTGTCCTCCTTCCAAGGCTTTGGTATCTGGTAGCCCTAGGTCGGAGTGAGCTGAGATTGGAGCAGACCTGGGGGTGGGCAGATGTCTGTATGCATGGATCAGTGAGGGGTCCTTCATATCAAATCTGCCCAAGGTCCCTGAAGTCCTCTGGGGGGCCCTGGTGGGAAGAGTTGAGATGGGTCCTGCATAGGTGTTCATGCATTGTAATAAATTCCAGATGTTTTCCCCTTTCTTTTCTCTAGCTTGAATGTGTTTCCTGAGTCAGTTTTCCTTGTCAAGTATGAATCAGATACTCGGTTTATCGCTAGCATCTTTTTGCCAGTCATTAGCATCTCTCATCTCTTTCTTGCAGCAATCACTACTTCAGATATTGCAAGATCTCTGCCCTGGCATTGCTGAAGATGGTCATGCATGCCCGGTCTGGAGGCAATCTGGAAGTGATGGGTCTGATGCTTGGGAAGGTGGATGGGGAAACTATGATTATCATGGACAGCTTTGCTTTACCAGTAGAAGGCACTGAAACCCGAGTCAATGCTCAAGCTGCTGCTTACGAATATATGGCTGCATATATAGAAAATGCAAAACAGGTAAAGAAAGTGTTATGTTTTTTTATTGGCAGTATAACAACAACAATTTATATTGGATATTGATATTGTCTTCTAGGGACTTTATAAAGTTCCCATCATTGGCATATCTATGCGCAAAATCTGTACCAATAAAAATAATTGTTCTTCTCACACACTTAGTGTTTATCAGATTTAAATATTGCAGCATTCTTTCACTTTTGTAGATCTGAGTTCAAATTCAGGACTAAGTCACTGATTAATTGAATGTAATTTCCTCTAAAATTGTGCTCATCACTTAGCGGCTCAGTGCTTTTAGAGGTACACCTGGTTTCTCAAAAATAGAATAGCAAAGGAGCGTATTCAGAAATCTAACACAATTATTTGTAGTATAAAAATTAAACTCAGTGCTAAGCACAAAATCCTTGTGTTTCAGAAATATCTCACTTTGTAGCTGTAGTAGAACATATACATAATAGGTGTTACTTGGTTTAATCTATTTCTTCTTTTTCAATAATTTTTCTGTTTTCTATCAGAAAACCTCAAAACTCCTTAAAAAAGAAATTGTATAGCTTTTAGGGCTATTTACTAGTAATTGTAGTCCATAAACTATTAAGATTATGCCAAATATTTGAATCAAGAAAGAAGAATTAACAGCTATGAAATATCTTTCCTTCTACCATATAATGTTCAGTGTTACGTTCCTGTTTAGGAGAATGATTATCCAATAGGTTCATTGGATGCATAATTGGAGCTTTAATCTCTGGTGGATCTGGAGAGCATGTCCCAGGTTGGAGCTGTATTTGTGTTCATTTTCTATGACATCATATATTTTATTTTATTTTATTTTAATCTCCCACAGAAAGTTTGATGGTTCTGTCATGCAGAATGAGCACTATCGCTCATCTTGCCCTCTACCTTCATGTAGTTTTAAGAAGGCCCTTTCTGTGCTTAAAAAGTTTTATTGGATTAACTAGAGTCGGTGTGATTGGGCAGACCATTTAATTTGTCAGAGTTCTACTAAAATTAGTGGTGCAGCTCAGATAGCAGAATTAGGGAATTCTTATGGAATTCCTGCTATATTTATACTTTGATTGCTTGCTTATGTTCTTCAAAGCTTCTGACAAAGTGGGATTTTTCTCCCATGAAAGCTTATGCGATAAATAAATTTGTTAGTCTTTAGCTGCCACATGACACCTCGTTTGTTTTTTTGCTTACTTATAGTTTTCAATATAAATTGTGGATTGGGTTATATTATAATATATGAGAAAAAAGCATGCACACTGGAGTTAATTTTTGTTTATTACAAATATAACTGGCTGTAAGAAAGTTGTAATTTTTTTTTTGAAAGTTGAAGTTTTGGTGTGGCTTGTTCAAGTACCATTTAAAAAAAAAAGACAGAAAAATTGAAACAAGTTGGTATCACACCAGGGTCTTTTACCCTCCAGCAAGGACTGGATATCGCCCTCTTCCATTTCTCTGGTCCCCAAGTAGTGGTTTTTCCCCTGCACGCTAGCCCTAGTGCGGAAGCCTGGTGTGGGCTGGGGTTTGGGACTACCAGCAGTCCTCCCCTCAGAGCACAGAGCCCTTTGGGATGTACTAGGTCCATTCTAGCTCTGGTTACTAGGCAGCCATAGTAGTTGAATTCTTCCAGGTTATGCAGGAATTGCTGCTTCTTGTTATGCCTGTCTCATGCCACTTAAAGGGGGTGGAATTACTTCAGGGTAAAGTGTAAAGCAGTGAGTGGGGTGAGCTTCCCAGGGGTCTCAGCCCTAACTCATCTAACTCCCATTGGATCATAAACACAGGGGTACCAGAGCCAAAATTAAGGGAGTGGTATTGTGACCCAGTGCATCATATTTGCAGCAACTGTAGAAGGCTGTTTTAAAAATTAAGATTTTTTTAAACAAAATTTTGGAATGCTGTTTTCTTGTGGTCTTAAACATAGACTTATGCTTATTCAGGTGGTCTTGAGTATTGTACTAGTTTAAGCAGGTGATTTTTTTTGAAAATTCTTTTATTCTAGCTCATTTTTTCCATAATATATGCACAAATCTGAAAAAAAAAATAGTTTTTTGTACATTTACTGCTTGTTACAGAGTTACAGCTAATTTTCAGTTACATTTCTATCTGAAAAACTTATGCCAATTAATTTTACAATAAGCTTACAGGTTACTTATAAAAGAGAGTGGGGAAAGACACTTTTTCTGCAGTCTGTTTGTGCAGTTGAAACACTTCCACATATAATCAGCTTTGCAATTTTGTTGATGGTCACTTTTGCTATCAGTGTCCTGCACTACTGTCATGACTTCATTATCATGCATTCCTATATGGGGAGCTCATGTGCATGCATTTTGATAAGTTCTGGTTGAAGGAAGTTTGTAGTAATAACATCTGAAGCTACTTGTAAAATTTATTTATGTATCTGTGTATTTATTTTAATTTACTGATAGGACGTTCAGTGTCCCCTTACTTCAGGGAGAGACATTGACTTTTCTGTTCATTTAATCAAGTCTCATTTATAGAGTTAATAAAACTAAAAAGTATTATTCTTCCTTGGAAGAATGTAGTGGTGTGTAATGATCTGTTGTTTTTATCTGTATTTGTTAAGCTTGTAAACTGTAAAGCAAGTGAAAAGATTATTTGACTTTATCTGATCCTGCTTCTGTTTAAAGTTGGTGGTTGAACATTAATTGATTATCCACATCAGACGCTTTGTGTGTTCTGTCTTGTACTATTATTTTAGTGATTTGAGTTTTCTGTTATGAGCTCTGTATTTGACAAAGCTGGTTAGATTGTGTAAGTCCAAAATCATGCACCTCTGATATTGCATGTTGAAAAAAAGATTATTGGTTGTCAGGAATTAAATTGTTAGTTTCATTGTAGCACCACAGTGAAATGTAGTTTAACTCTGTGCCATGCAAATCTAAAACACTTAACCAGTGAAGGCTTAATTGTTTAATAAATGTATGAGTTTAAACTTGGCATAGTAATGTAGATAGACATTGCATTTTTTCATCATAACATATGTGCAATATTTTAAAAGCCCAGAAGAGGGCAGCTATCAATTTCATTATATGCAGAGACTTTTTTAACCATGTGTTGCGCCCCCCCCCCCCCCCCTTTCACTTTCCCAGGTTGGTCGTCTAGAAAATGCAATTGGCTGGTACCACAGCCACCCTGGCTATGGCTGCTGGCTTTCAGGGATTGATGTCAGTACTCAGATGCTTAATCAGCAGTTTCAGGAACCATTTGTAGCAGTGGTGGTAAGTACAAGAAGCTGATTAGTTAAGAAATTTTGTGAATGGACAAAATTGTGTAATAAACATAATTTCTTTGTATTGAGATGAAACTATTTATTGCCATATGTATGTTAAATCATTTATCTGGTAGTTCGTTTTAGGGGGGAATAAAATTTAGATCAGTATTTTTCCTTTTCCAAGATATCTAGACTGTATACAAAGTCAAGAGAGTGATTTACAAACAGGTTTGTTCACTGAGACTGTAGAGCTTTCATTGACTGCATCATTCTAGGTGTAGTCTGTTAAAATCCTTATTCTAATCTTAGATTAGAAACCATGCCTGTATGTCACCAAAGAATTGAATAGCTCACGCTGAGCATTCTGTATTAGATTGAAAAACTCTAATTCTGTGATTCTCTCGACCTTCCATAGTAAGAAATGCAGCAAAAATTGCTCTCAAAACTAGTGGTATTCTTCATATAACATACATTATTAGTGGAGTTGCTGACATGACATCAGAGAATTGTGCAGAACTGTCTTTGGTTTTTGTATATTCTGAGGAAATTCACTGGGATGCCAGTCACAACAGTTGAAGTAAAATTAGCTTTTGGTTTAAACAAATCTCGTATCACTTGCTGTATAAAAATGCAAAACGCTAACACAAATGGAATTAATGAAGGAATAAGAGGCAGTATAACTAGGACTATGGGATTAAATTAGAAAAGTATATACTAAATATTAGGAAAAACTTCTGAACAGTGAAGCATAGGGTTAATTTCCCAAGAAAATGTTGAAAACCACAGCAGTTTTACTTTTAAAATGAGACTGGACAGCAAACCAGTAAAGTATTGTAGCAAATTTGTCATACTTCCTTATTTCCAAAATACATTAGATGACCTAATAGATATCTTCCATTTATAATTTTGAGGGGGAATTAAAATTCAAAACAATAAGTACAGATTTTCTGATTGACAGATACACACATTTTTGTCAAATAGAATAGCACAAGGTTTGCTGAGACTGGTAACAACCTATGCTGTGAAAGTAGAGAAGTGGGGTTAATGGGCAGCTGTTAATGTTCCACTTTTTGTGCTCCTTATGAATTGATGTCATTTATAAAGTACTATTCTTTGTTTTGAAATATAACAACTTTTTCACATTATGGTAATTCAGTATAATAAAATTATAGTAGATCACTTGCATATATAAAAAATAACCTGTATTTTTACAGATTGATCCAACAAGAACAATATCTGCAGGAAAAGTAAACCTTGGAGCTTTTAGAACATATCCAAAGGTAAAAAGTTAAGCTTAATAAAATTATATGGTTATTAAACTGTATATAACTAAATGAATGGATCCCATTGTTAAGAGTCAGTGTTAAGCTTGTTCCAGAGGGGCAGCAGTGTTAATCTAGTTCAGTAAAACAAACAAATTTGTTAATCTTTACATGCCAAAGGACAGTTTATTTTACTGTTAAACATAAAAAGTATATTTTACCTGTTTTTCCCTTGTTTTATATTCTGTATCTTCCATTTTCAACAAAAGATGTAATTTTGTTTTCTAAACTAAAGTATTAAGGTTTTATATCAGAAATGCATCTTAGAAGAAAAATAACTGGTAAATAATCTGATTTTTTTTTTTTTTTTTTTTTTTTGGTTTCAAGATTACATTGTATTACTAAAAACAGTGAAAATCTCAGTATTCTACTTAAATGGTCTTTATGTGTTTAGTTTTGTTGAGAGGTTGAATTATGTTTTACTAACGTGTGTTAAATGTATTTTTAGATTTTGGAAATTTTGAATAATCTCAGGATTTAAATATAGCGGTGCTACCTATAAAATTTTTGTGACACAGAGCTATAAGAACTTGGAATACTATAAGGAAGAAGAAGGAATAGTAAATCTCTGACTTAGTTAAAAAATCAGAGTCAGACTTACACATTTTTTCTTTAACCTTCATATCCGTGTTTTGATTACTTTGGGAAAAGCAAGTGTCAAAATCTCGTACTCTTATTTGACAGTCTTTTTCAAAGAGAGATTATCCAATTCACAAGATAAAACAAAAAATAAAATGCCACATTCTGAAACTGAAATTTTAAGTTGAAACTGATAACATACATACCAAACTTAAGATACTTATTTTGACTTGAAATTATTTAAAGCTGAAATCTGAGTCTGTCTAGTTTCATATATGTATATATGAATAATTAAGAAATAAAATTATAATTTGATCGATTGGCATGCTTTTATCTGTGAGCAGCAGTGGAAATTGTAACCTATGCTGCAGATGGTTTGTAGTGTTTCATTTGACTGAATTGTCCAGTCTGAGATTTGCTTAATCTTTGGCAGTTATTGCAAATATGTTATTGGTTGGGAGCTTCTTGCTTCCTACAAGCTCTTCAAACTGTCATGGATGTTGATGGCCTGATGAAGATAATGGTGTCACTTGTTATGGTTACTTACCAAGGTTTTTCATTGATGAGGATCAATACCAAATTCCTTCGTCTCTTGTTTCCGTGTATCTTTACAGCAAAGCTTGGGGCATCCTATTGTGTTGGTGCATAAGCATGAATGATGTTCACAAAGCCGATACTCAACTGAAATTGCACTCTGACTTCTCAGTGGGCATTTCTAGGAGCTTTACTCACTTATTTCTCACAGCAAAACCAGCACTGTGTAGATGACTTTCTTCACTGCTTTTACCCTGCCAGAAGATATGAATGGCCCCTTGGACAGAACCATCATCTTGTTTCTTGACGTGCTGCAGTGTTAATGTTGCAATTATACAGCTCGTAGTCTGTCAAAGCTGACTTTTCATATGCTGCTTGTGCGGGGCCGTCAGGGGGTTGGGGGGGTGCCTCCACAGGCCAATGGACCCTGCCGCCCCCCTCCTGGGACAGCCCTGTGCTTGTGTATTGCAGACAGTCATCATCTGTTAAACACAGACACATGGCCTTAACTTTCCAGTTTCCAGGTCAGAAAATTCTTACTTTATTTTCACCAACTGCCACCCTCCGTATTGTATCTGCTGCCAGCAAGGATGGAGTGTTTTCTCCATGTAATATGCCTGCAATGGCCTGGGCAATTAATATGAAGGCACTGCTTTGCCCATGTGTCAGCATCTCCCTCTTAGTTTCACTGGTTTAGACCAAAGAGAGAACAGAAGTTGATATATTTGGAACCATCTACGTTGAAAGAGTTGCCAGTGTAGAGGAAACCTTCCATTTACCTGTCTTTGGAGCTCCACTTCTGGAACTATAATTAGCTGGATATAGTCAAGTATAACTGTACTATCTTGAATTCCAGTTAAGACCCTAATCCCGCAAACATTTACAAGCGTTCTTAACTTTAACTACCATGGTAAATCTATTGACTGACTTTAATGGGATCCTGGTGCACAAAATTAAACATATGTTGGCCAGATTGGGGCCTACTTTTGCAATGTGATTTGTTAGCGCAGATCATTATACTCATGCAGATTACAGCTGAAGTCAAAAGGAATCCAGATATGAGAATCTGGGCTACTGGATCCTGTTGTAAGAAAATAAAAATATTATTCTCTTATGAAAGACTGCAGTCCAGCATTACACTGTTCTTGTAGACATGTGTAAAAAAATTCCTGGTTGCATTCATGCAGTACTTTTTTTCTTACACATGAACAGTGGATCTACATAGACTTTTTCTAAACCTCAGGAAATAAGTTCTAGAAGCAACAAATACTCATGTGTGAACCAAAAAACCCCTCATATAAATACTTTTAGGACATAGGAAGAAGAAATGTAATTTGAACTTAAAAACAAAGTTACAGTTAGGCGTTGATTTTAGCAGAATGTTTTAGATTCATGAAAGTGATTCAGGTGGGTGGTATTTGTCAATTCAGTGGTTGTGAAAAGTGCTCTCTCAACTAAACTGGAGACTGAAATTCTGGGTAAGGTAAAAAGTGAGCAATAGTAGTGCATGATTCATCTTGCTACTGTGCTCATGATTTTCAGGCCTGTTCTGAAGGAATCCTTTTTAATGGCAAAGAGAGTAATCTGGTCTCCATGCCCCCTCCATCCTTGCCTTAAGAAAAAAACTGTGGCTATTTACAGCGGGGTTATACTTCTTGGACACTTGTGCACATCCATAAACCAATGATCAAGAGAAAATTCCAAAATCCATAAGTCTGCTGAGCCATCCATTTTCCCTATATAAGTTCTTGTTTATATTGGGAACTCAAACAGCATTTGTGAGCAGCTTTAAAATAACTTGTTCCTTTTGCATGAAAAAATCATACTTACTGGTATTACTTTTTTACTTACTGTGGTACTTGCTGTTTGTTAACTTTCCAGGGCTTTAAACCACCAGATGAAGGTCCTTCTGAATACCAGACTATTCCACTTAATAAAATAGAAGATTTTGGTGTGCACTGTAAACAGTAAGTAATTCATAAATTATTAATTTGTAGCAGAAATTCTCAATCTTTCTCCACCCTCTTGCAGTAACTCGAATACCACAAGCCTTTGGTTTCTTGTTACTGCTGGCTTTTCAGAGAAGTGTTGCTAGCTGTCGTTCAGCAGTGTCATGGTTTGGAGAACACTGCTTCAAGGAGCCAGATGAATGCTTCTGAGTCAATGCAGCCAACTCCTCAACACCATCAAGCATTATTCCCTGGAGGAAGGCAGAGAGAAGAGCTGCTTCTACTGTCCTGTTAATTTGGTTTCTTTAAGTTCTGGGGGATCACTTTGTTTTAGCAACTTTTGTTCCATACCTCTTCTCATCATCCAATAGAAGTTTCAATCCCCAGTTTGAGAACTTCAGAACTCAAAAATCAGTTGTTCTGAATAATATAGCAAATTCATATTATTACCATTTTGTGATGTAAAATGTTACTGTTTGCACCCAGTCACTTGGGGGAACAAGTTACCCCTTAGTATCCTAAATGTGCCATATGCTTACAATTCTCATTAGACTTAAGGCTTACATGCTGAATGATTCATATGTTGATGAAGGACTGAACTTCAGAGAGATGAATAATTAAAATTCTGGAGAGTTGTGGGTAATTATGTTTTTGGTAAGATAGATAGATATAGATATATAGCCTTATTCACAAGAAAACAATGGTTTCCCCTTTACCAGACAAATGGGTTGAAGCCTCTATGCTTGAAAAACCAGTGCTATGTAAAAATCTCAAATAGCAACTGTTATTATTGTTACCTGTAGAAGCTGTAATAATTGCCATAGTAGTCTCCCTCTCAGATAGATAGTGTATGTTCTAAACCATTGCCTTTCCTGAAGCTGCATGAAAAGATGTATGGAAGAGGAGTTCTAATCTTATGCAGTGGAGAATAACCATGAAGAAAAAGAAGGGTTAAACTGCAGGCGCAAATTATGCTTTAATGGTCTGTGGCATGATGAGAGGTACTAATGCTCTGATGTCTCCTATGTTGCTTCTCCTACAATGTGAATGAATTACTTGTACCACAGAAGATTAGAAGGGTTGTTTCCACCCACTGGTATGTGTACCAGGGCTGGTAATTCTGCTTTTTGTGACAGCTGCTCCAGGCTGTTCTTTCCTACTTGAATGATGAGTCTTCTGGGCCCTGGTATGTTGGCAATGCCAGTGGGCACTAGATAGAAAATCAGTTATTGCTTCATAATCTCTATACAGATATCAATCCCCTCCCCCCCATCTGGCAGTGACTGCAATCTAACACTTCTCAGCCATGAACCTGTACATCAGTCCTAGTGGGTGCACTTTTTACCTCATCCTTCACTGCTATTCTATCAGGGTACTTAGTTGGGAGCTTGTTTTGGAGGAGGAACATGCTACATGGGTTTTGTGTATTATACCAAATGCTGCCTCCTGTAACAGACGCATCAGTTACTAATGACAAGCATCTCAGTTAATGATGAAAAAGCAGTTAGCTAATAAATGTACAGATGTAAAACTTTTGTGAACGTCTCTGCTTTGCTATTTAATTTTAAAAGAGGAATTAGATTTGGCATGTTATCTTGCATATCAAAATTTTCTTAACTTTTAAGTTAAAGTTTATATATGTAAATGTGTGACATGATGTGCGTGCACACATACTCCTTTGATATTTAAATAAGGCATCATTTTCATTTTTACTAGTTTATTCATCAATTTATTTGTCAGACAATTAAAGCATGTGTCAAGGAATTAGGACACAGGGATCTAATTTTGGTTCTGCCACAGATTTTCTTGGGCAACTCAAATTAGGGCCTAATTTTTTGACTCTCTGACATGAGGACTTTTCACTGCATTACCACAGTGTTAAGTTAAATTTATCTGTGTTTGTAAAGGACTGATCCACTTGGATGGAAAGTGTTATGGAAATGCAAAGTAAAATAACATAGGTTTGTACTTTTTCTGTAATAAAAATAAGAGAGGATTAATTTTAAAAGCAGATTTTAATAGCAAAAATCCCCCCTCTCTCTTCCTCCAACATGGACCATTTAATATACCTTATCTCTCTATAGCTGCTGACTTTCCCCTTCTCGCTTTTTATTTTGGCTTTCTAGATCATTATACGGTTGAATTGGTCAACATTAGAGGATTTCACTTACAAAAACAATTTATATTATTCAAAAATAATTTTTGTGCAGTGACAAATGATGGGAAATGATTTTTTTTAAAAAAGATTCATTAGTGATATTAATTGGATAACATATAGTTCTGGCAATTGTATCTTTGCATTAAAATAAAACTATATATATAATATATAGTAGTAGCCACACAAGCACAGGCAGCCGAGCAATCATTTAACTTAACCTCAGCACTCTGATACCCACAAAATTGTATCCTGTGTTCAACTCCTATTGCGATGCCTTTAATACATCAATAGAAATGTTTGTGCATGGTTTAAAGTGAAGATTACCTTATGGGAATGTCAGGTCCTCCTTTATTAAATCCTACGTGATATTTCAGTTTTCAAGGGCACCTCATCCTTCACCCTCCAACAGTCTAGTGAGAATTTGCTTGTAACAGATGTTTGAAAAATTTTAAGTAAATTTGAAGATGAGTGAACAGATTTCTTTTCTTCTTTGCTATTACCGCAGCCTTTCTGTTCCTTGACAAATCTGATTTCTCTTCCTGCAGGCCTCGATCCATTTTGCAAGCACTTGAGATTAAATACATCAAAAGAGACTATCTGTAGAAAGAATGAGCAAGAAAGAAACAGAGAAGCAGGGCTGGCAGGAATAATTCCTTTTGGTTACACATTTAGGATTAATTCCTGCTAATAGGAAAGGGTTTATGTTCTTCAATTGGCAAGGCTTTCACCATATTCCTGTATTTATAAAACAGCTTAGGGGAGGAAACAGGTATTCTTAAAGAAAAAAAAAATTGTGTTTTTATTTTTGCAGGTCAGCATAATGTACATCTGAGTAGCAGAGAAGGTTGCAACATGTATTGCTGTTTTGTAAGATGCAGTAAGAATCATATTTAAAACAAAACAAGATAGCTAAGCTTATCTTCATTCCTTTGTTATGAGTTCTGTAATATTAGGACAATCTGTCTTATTAGCACCTAAGATGCATAACAAGGGATGTATACGTTCTTTGTTAAACTTAACACTTTCCAACATTGTTATTTATCACATTCCAGTATGATAGTACTCAGAGGTCCCAAGCAGCATCAGGACTTCTTTGTCATAGGCAGTGTACAAACACTATTAAAAGGATAGTAGCTGCCCCCAAAGATCTTGTTACAACAGAACACAAGTGGACGAAGAAAATTGGGATTGGTCAGTTATATAAGTGTATTTTAAACTGCATACATGAGACACAAGAGAGAAATACCTCTTCTAGAGAAGCATCCTGAGAAGATGGTAGGAAATCTTAATGCATGTTACTGTTGGAGCCTAAAACATATTGTCATGTCACATTAATGCTCTGCTAATTTGCATTTTTGACTTATGCACTTACTTTCCATTCATTGCTTTTCAGGCCATGTCTGTTGCTGCCATCGGATTGATCTTTCTGGATCAACCTAGCAGCCAGTTAAGACATGCTAAGTCCATTCAGAAATTGACTTAGTAAAACCACCTGCTCAAGTGGCACAGCACAGTGAAAATACTGTGCTGAAGGGGCATTAGGAGGTCAATGGGAGTTACTTTGTGTAGCTTGTGTAACTTCCACTGACTACTGTTGAATTTTCACAGCAATATAGACCTGGTTTCAGAAGCATATGAACATGAAAATTGATTGCAAGCTAACTTTAAAAAATTCGCTTTGGTATTTTTAAATAGGTATTATGCTTTAGAAGTCTCCTACTTCAAATCATCTTTGGATCGTAAATTGCTTGAACTACTGTGGAACAAATATTGGGTGAACACGCTCAGTTCTTCCAGTTTGCTTACTGTAAGTAGCATAACATATCCTTTAAGAATGTAAGTACTTCTGACTCCTTGATGCTTAGAGGCAGGGCTTTCTGATGCAAATTCCTTAATGAGACACTGACATCAGAGTTAGATTGTGTGCATCATGTTTTACAAAAGCAAATAATAGAAGGTTTTCATGACTCTAAATAAAACTTTCCAGTAAATATTTTTCTCTTCTTATGATAAATAGAAAATGAAGCAGACTAGCTTGTTCTCATCGTCTAAGCTAAGTTTGTTACCATTTCAGTTAATCTGTTTTTTAAACCCTCAACATTTAATGTCACTTTAGGGCACAATAATAATCAATAGGGCTATCGTTTAATCACAGTTAACTCAAGTGATTAACTCAAAATAAATTAACTCAATTAAAATAATTAGTTGCAGTTAATCACACTGTTAAATAATTATACCAATTTAAAATGTTTATAAATATTGTTGGCTTTTTTCCTACATTTTCAAATATATTGATTTCATTTACAACACAATGAAAAGTGTACATTGCTCACTTTATATTGTTTTATTTCAAATAGTTGGGCTGTAAAAATGATAAACAAATGAAATAAGACTTCACCTTATACAAGTATAGTAATGTGATCCCTGTGTCATGAAAATGAAATGCAGAATGAAATGTAGAATTATTTCTTTCCACATAACTGGACTCAAAAACATTGATGTAGGCTCTAAAGCTGTACAAGTCCTCCTCCTTGTTCAGCCAGTCACTAAAACAAACAGTAAAAATACCAATAGGTTCTTTCCTGGCACTGTGTCTCTAAAATGAACCAGAGTAAAAGTGTCTAACATGATTGATCATTTTGCATCACTCTTTTTCTAAAAGTCCTCCAAACCCCAGAGATTTCCCTCTACAAAGGCCAGTCACTATAGTGACTGTCCTGGCTAAAGATAATGGCATTTCACTTGTTACAGCTCCTGAATCACTCAGAGGGATGACTGCAGAGCAGCAAAGTGCTCCCACTAGCAGGATATAAATATTCTGCTTGCTTCATGCCCTCAGCTATTGCTGGCATGCAGTCAAAACAATAACATCTCAAATACACATCATTCATGTAGGTTATCTGTTGAGCTACTGCTGATCACAGCACGCCTAGCTTAGGCCTAAAGGTGTTTTGTGAGGTTGCTTATTTGTTTGTATATTTTGTGCATAAATACCAATATGACTTACAGCTCTATCTACAGTACATTTAATGATAGTTTCATCCAACAGAATGCTGACTACACAACTGGTCAAGTCTTTGATCTGTCTGAAAAGTTAGAACAGTCAGAAGCTCAGTTAGGCCGAGGAAGTTTCATGTTGGGTTTAGAGACGCATGACAGAAAATCAGAAGACAAACTTGCAAAAGCAACAAGGGACAGGTAAGCTCATACATGTCTGAATTCTCTTTTGTAAGAAATCCTGTTGTGTTTTAAACCCTAAGATCACATTTCTTGAACTATGATCTGTAGATTATTCTCCACTTCCTAAGGATTTTGGAGGAGTCAAAATAAAAAGTACACCACTGTAATTGAGAAGGTAGAAATAGCTCTTATTCACATCACAAAGGCAATTACATTTTTTATATTTACTACAACAAATAAGTTGTTTATTATTTAGAAATATGAAGAAATCCTTTTGAGTTTATTATGTATTGTAAAGATTTTGTGTCATTTTCTGAAACATCCTGACAAGATGGTAGGGACCTATGACCTGCATCAGCATGGCATCTCTTTGTTGAGTCTCATTAAAATGACACTTCAAACTTGTGTGTTGACTCCACTGAAGCTATCCAATTCTGTATTTCCTGCTGATGTGTTTTTAATTAAAAAAAAAAAAAAAAAATCCATGTTAAAGTCCATTCAAAATATAGAAAATGTCAAAGAAAAAGGCTAGCATTGATAGATTCCAGCAATAGCAAAGAGACACATACCTAAACCATATATAAATTAGGAATGTTTGCTATCTCTCTAAACAGCATTTTACCGATCTGAATAAACCAAGTGTTTAGTCTTTTAAAAACTTGAGGACTTGTCCTTTCACAAATTTTACCTAAAATGTTTCTTTCCTCCACAAATGACCTTATTGCACCTGAACCAGGAGGGAGATCCTGGCTTGTTGAAGGAAGGATAGTAGTGCTTTACAGAAGGTGGGAAGGGGATCAAAAGCTGCTGTCAGAAAGGCAGGTGGGGGTCAGCTTTGGTGACACTTACTCATCCCCTGGGAACATAAGTGTGGAAAGCTTTAAAAGGGTTAAGAGGTTTAGGAGCTAGAAACTTTCTCCACACAGCAGGCAAGGCAGAATCCAGTTAGGACATGCTGCAGGCATTGAGTTAGTTGCTCCGTTTTAGGGGAGCTGGGAAGGAACTTTTCCCTTACCACTATATTGGCTGAGGTGGAGAGGGGATTTTTGTCTTCTCCAGAGCAGGTTTCAGCAGGGGCTTAGGAGGAGGAGGAGGAGGACTGAGGGTTAGGCAATACATTGCAACTCATTTTGTGAGTGTGGGGCAATATCCAGTGTGGGTACTCCATAGGGAAGGCATCCAATGGCCAGATAAATGATGTGGCAAAGGACTTAAAAAGGAGATGCCTGTTAAAGGAATGGAAAAGGGGTTGGGGATCCTATGATTGCTACCGCCCAGAGACAACTCCCCTTTCTAATAGCCCGCCTTAACCCTCCTGTGGGGGGCTGAATGGTAAGGTCCCCATCCGTGGGTTGAGAAATGAAAGGGGGCTGGTGTAAGCCCTAGGAACTTATTTGACCAAGCATAGGGTTGCCTTGCACTGTACACTTTTATCTGCCATGTAGTCCTAAACATCTAATAATAAAGTTGTGGCCTGATTAAATCCAAACATAGTGTATCCAGTTCTTTTGGTGTAGATGGACAATGATGAAACACCTTTTTGGAAGTTCCAAAGGGGCAGCCATGTTAGTCTAGTTCAGTGTTTCCCAAACAGTGTGTCATGGCACACAGGTGTGCCCTGAGGCCTGTGCAGGTGTGCCATGGAATTTTTAAAAAAAACTATTCAGAGTTCTGGATTGGCTCCTGAATATTCATGAGCTTATTGAGAGACTATATGGTGATATGCATCAAAATAATTAAAGGTATCAAGGTGTGCTACACCAGACGAAAGTGTAGGAACCACTGGTCTATTTCAGCAAAACAAACGAGTCCTGTGGCACTTTTAAAGACTAACAAATTTATTTATTGCATGAGCTTTTGTGGGAGAAAATTCCACTTGGTAACTACTTCAAAGCATATATTTATAAAAATAATGTTTTGGCACTATGCAACTATTGAACAGTGATATTTTACAAACTATGAAAAATTCTCATCCAGAATTGCCTAGGAAGAAAGAAGCATTCCAAGTAATATATTCCAGATAAGTGTCCCTAGAGCTCATCATTGTCCAGCTATGCTGGAAGAAGGAGAGGCGGCACTGGCTGTGGCTTAATTAGACCACAACTTTATTCTTAACAGTCTGGAAATACTCAGCAGATACGTGTGCAGTGCAGATAACTCCATGACCATTTTCATATATACCCAGAGTTTTCTGTCAGCCCTTCCTTTTTTCCATCCTGGTTCCCAACCAACCTGTGGCTGAGACCTCACCATCTCCCATTCCTCTCCCCCCCCCTCACCCCCCCCAACTCAAATGAGAGTTGAGGGGCTCTAATGGAGGAGGAGTTGGCTCTCAAACATGCCAGTCATAGGAGTATCAAATGTGGTATATCCCATTCTTCTTTTGGTATAGATCAGGGGTCTTAAACTCAGATCACCACAAGGGCCACATGAGGACTAGTACGTTAACCCAAGGGCTGCATCACTGAAATCTTTTCATACAACAATATTGCAAATACTGGTAACAATAGTGTTGTTGCAGGCCACAGGAAATACCTTTAGGGGCCACGTATGGCCCATGGGCCATGTGTTTGAGGCCCCTAGTATAGAGGAACTATGAGGAAACACCTTTTAGGAAGTTCCAAAGGGGTAGCCTTTTCTACTTCTTTAACTAATACTTTCCTTAAATCCTTCATCAGTTCATTTTCTCTAACCACTGTATTCCTTCCCTGTGGAATACCTGCATGGAATATTGGCCCCATGTTTATGTTGTTAGGCTATGATGTCAATTTACTCTTGGTCAGTGTTTGCCCCAGCTATCCCTTCCCCACCTCTCCAGCCTGGTGGTTGTTTTTTTGTTTTTGTTTGTTTGTTTGTTTGTTTTTTTTAATGTAGAGGGAGAAAAAACAACTTTGCCTTAGGCAATCTGGTCAATGGACCTATATATTACCTTCTCTCTTCTGGTCATGTAGAGGGAGGCTTGGGTCAACATCTCTACGCTGACCTGCTGTGGAGTTGCTGCAAAAATCACTCCATGCCTCTCTAACCCCTTAATATAGGTACTTGCCTTTCTCCCAGAAGCCTCACTGCCTACTATGCTGTACAGTCATTATAGGTTCTACCATAGCTATTGTCCTTTCATATTTTCATAGCATTTTGATTAACAAGCCTAAAAAACAGAATCTAGAGTGACTAAATTCTTTTGTCACAGAAAAGAACACTTAACCTTTTCAATACTCTGTGCCACTTCAATGGCATAGTCTAGTTAAAACACTGGTTTCTTTCCTTTCTAATGCTGGGGGGATTTGAACTGATCCATTATAGACTATACCTCTTTTAGAGGTCAATGAGAATGGTGGTTTGGTTTTGTTAGTCTAAAATCATTAGCAGAACATACTTAATTTCACAAATACACTTGCTAAAAAAGCAAAGAATTAGAATATCAGTTCCAAGACACAAGTTCAGAGTTTATATTTCCTTTACTATAGTTAAAACCTAAAATAATGGATGAAATTGTTTCCTTGTATTTTAAGTTAACATCCTAAACAGATGGGCAAAAACTTTGAAATTGATTCTTACCATGTAAAGAGCTTTACCTTTTTAGATAACAAATAGCTTTTGGCAACAATAATTGAGCTGCTGTGTGACTTTTCGTATTTAGACAGTTGTGAAGATTCATGGGGTTATGGGCACCCTGAACTCCCAAAATAGTTGAATAAGTTATAATACAGTGACAGTTCAGTGTTTGCCAATGTTAAATTTATGCTTGTTTTTCAGTTGCAAGACCACCATAGAAGCTATACATGGATTGATGTCTCAGGTTATTAAGGATAAACTGTTTAATCAAATTAATATTGCTTGAAGTGCATTGCCAGCTGATGTTCATCTCCAAGGCAGAAAAAGGCATGGTTATATCTTTCTTTTGGACTAGTTAAGATTTGGAATTAAAGTAAGAATGGAAAATTATTCAGTTAATTTGTAGTACCTTAAATCATCTTTCCCACATTTTTGCCCAGTTTTAAAGACCAGAATGTTCTGAAATTTATTGTAAACTTCTTTCTCTATCATAAAACATGTGGATAATTTTGGCTAATTGTTTGAAAAGGAAAGTAAATGTGATTGTTACTAGATGCTGCTCTTTAGTATTTATATCTTTTATCAACCTGCAATAAAAAAAAATTAAAATGAACAAGTGATTTTTTTGTAAGCACTTATCTCTAGCATTTCCTTTTTTGTTTTGTTTTGTTTGTTTTTATTCTTCTAATTCAACTAGCTCAGAGAGGCAAGAAAGCTAATTTAAGAAATTCCATTTTTGTTAAAAACATAACTTTTATATGCTTTCCATCCCTTTTTTTTAATTTTAAAAACTTGAATCACTTTAGGTTAGATTTTTAAGCAGAATTCCAGTTGAAACATTAACAGCTTATTTTTGCAGGGTGACTCAATGGAAGTCTATTCTCACTCACGTATTGTAAGAGTAGCTTTCTTGCAGCTATGCATGAATTTATTTGCTAACACATTACTGTGTTTCTTAGAAAAATGAGTGGCAAACAAATGGAAGCTAGGGCAGTAATAGAACTAGCAATACATGATGCCCTAATGTCATCTAGATACGATTAGAAGATAGAAAAAAGAATGAATTTATTTATTCTTTTCATACAACTCACAGCAGGTACAAAAGAACAGTAATTCAATATTGGAAAGCCCTGATGTAACTCCATTATATATGTATAATAAAGTAACATTAACCAGATTATGAACAAGAAGATTGTGACAAAGAAAATGTATATGCTAAAACCAAAATAAACATCCAGACAAAGATTTGCAGTTGAAATATTTATTTTCTTTGTGACTTTTCTTTTTTCTGTTCAAAAGTTTTAACTCTTAATCTCAAGCATAATTTATTATCTCCATGCAGCTTCTCTCTGGAAGATTCTCATGCAATAGGTACTTAGTGTATTTTATATATTAAAGTACTAAGTAAAAATAAGTGGACTGGATTGAAAATCATAAGGAAAATCAGAGGCTCCTTACAAATGCACAGAGCCTGGATTTTTGCTGAGTACATCATTGCATTTAAAATGGGGGAACAGTCATTAGGAAATAAAGTTTTTTGAAAGAGGGCTGAATGTATTGCCTTTTTAAATAAGAGCTTTTAAGATTTCCAAACACTAATAAAAAAAAAAAAATAAGACGTAGCTCAATAGTCAATAACAAATTTGCAGTTAAGCCATCAAGTTGTACATTTATGTAATCATGTGCCATTACCGCCATTCTCCTTTTCCCATCCTCTCTTTTCTTGTCACATACACTTATTGAATGAGGGTGAAGAAAATGAAAAGCGAATGTGTTGAAAAATTAGTTTAATCTATTCTATGACTACAAACATTAAAATGCCTTAATCATACTACGTGTACAATAAGGTATCACTGCAGGTCTGAGGTAAAATTGCTTGGGTGCTTTTACACTCCATTTCTATATTTTGAGATGTTTAAGTTTATCCTGAGTCCTTAATTTCCTCTGCTTAGTGTTTATTTTGGAAATAATTATCATGTGAAACATATTGTAAAGTTTTATACCTTACATAATTGATATGTACTCTCAACCTTAACTATCCCCTGTTGTCAGCCTTTCATCTGGGAATTTTAAATAGCTATCATATGTGTAATGCTTCTCATTCATCGGGTACTTTAAGCAGATATGCATGTTATACAGTGGAATTATATCACTCCTGAGGGAAGTACAGGCGCCTTGAAAATTTAAAATGCTGCAAATGTTTAAGAGCAATACTATGCAATATTTTAGCAAAGAAGATTAATTGGAATGTCAGAGAAACTGAGGCAGAATGTAATCACCTGGCTGAATATTTGTCCAGGGCACAGATGTAAATTCCTATCCCTAAAGAAAAAATGCCATGTGATCTTTCATGATCAGAAAGTAGTCAGTCACCTGTCAGTGCCTTCATGGCCTTACTCTGTGACCTAACAGGGCTGTGCCAGATCAGAAACAGTGGTCAGAGCTGCTCTCTAAGTAGCCTCTTTTAAAAAACTTAAAAATCATAAGCAACCGTATTGGTAGGTGGGGTAAAGTAATTTTTCCCTAATGTTTTGTAGACAACAGCTCACAAAATTCTACCTTTTAGCCTGCAACTGTTATCACACAGCGTGGATACAAATACATAAAAATGTGTACAGAAAGCAAGACTACAAAACACGTAACATTCAGCTGTGTTTTTCTTTGTATCCTAAATATCCCTGTGGAAATACAGCTTGTGTCTAAAGTGAGAATTTGCTCTGTAAACCCTAATCCCAGGCAGAGTCCAAATATCTCTAGAAAATAGAGAATCCTAAAATGTGTGGTAAACAGAATATAAACACAGCTAATTGCTACAAAAAACCTCAGCGAGCTAGTCTCTAAGCTAACTTCGATAGAATAGTGGCTGAGACACGAAAATCTTGTGTTTGAACTTGATAGCTACATGTTTTCTTTAATTCAGTTCATGTATCATGCAGGGAGTGTAATTTTGACAGCACAGTGCAGTAATTCAGTGCCTGTGTTTCTGTTGCACAACCACATTTACTGGGCAGCAGGTAACTTGATTTTTAGAATACAAATTGCATGTAGAATACAAACAATTCAAACAACGACAGTAGTTTCCTCATTTACTGTTTCAAAGTGAGGTATTAGGTGAATTTACTTCTATGTTGAGAATTTCATTTGAAATCCACATGCTTTCTGAAGTCATCAAAATATATACTCCCATATTTCTAACTGAGTGCTAGATTGCAGTGCATCATATGAATTTTAGTATGTAAAAGACCCATAGCAGTGGAGAAGCATGTAGCTGTAAGTCTAACTGATCAGAGACTGGGACAGAAATATTAGTAGGGTGCTAATCCCTTTTACTGTACATGCTCTTATTAAAGAAGGATCTTAAGATACCTTTCAGTTTTGTTCTTTGATTGCTGAACTATTCAAGGTTGCATTGGTACTTCACCAAAACTACTACTGCAGCTTTGCAGCTCTCTGTTTAAATGCACACTAAATTGTGGCAGTGGAGCAATTGTCACTAAATTATCTTTTTATCTGGAAGACTGGAAATGTGCTTCTGTGAACAGCACATTGAACTGGGGTGAAGGTGTACTCTCTGCTTTAATAATATTTTCATATTATTTGGTAGTGCCAAAATCTAGAACTGCTTCTGCTTTTGCTCATCTGATTAATCTATTATCCTTTCTAAATTCACTTACTTTTTGCAAAGCATATATAAGGTTTAACTGCTCTTCACTAAATTTTGGAGTTTTATGTTTGAAGTACTCATTTTTTAAGATTACTTTTTTACCCAACTACATTGACTTTTTTATAATACATTGTGACATGTTTGGATAATATACAAAATAATTGTGCAGTGCATAATAAAATTCAAGTTGAAACTATTTATAAAACAATTTCTAGGCAGTGTTTTGTATTTTGAACAGCCACACTGTTGCACAGTAGGGTAATAAACTCAGGTACAGTGCAGCCTCTTGAAAATAAACATGAGAGAGGAAGAACACAGAACTTGCAATGACTGTGGGTAATAATTCGGTATTTGAAGACCAAAAGTTTGAGACATTGGTATGTGAATGGGTTGGTACATATGTAGGAATCATGCATGCATAAGACTGCTGTCTATGCTATATCTGAATGAATAAAATGAACTGTTTAACTTCCAGATTTTCCTTCTACGTTCCAGGATTATTTTAGTTAGTTATACTGCAAGGGCAATATTTGCAAGCAGTGTGTATATGGTATCCCTGAGCTAATGAGTTACATTAAACAGTAATACAGTACATTAAACTGCTATTCTTAATTCTTAGATTTCATACACATAGCAAAATACTTAAGGGTAGTGGACTTTAATTCTGAAGTTCCACAATAATGGTTGTTGCAACTACTCAGTGTATTTACCCATCATTAATTTCTGAAGTGATTTGGACTGGTAATACTTTGTCAATCAGTGTTGGCAAGCAACATTTAGCAAAACTGAACAATGCTTGCTTGTATATTCAGGCTACAAAAGTCAGATTTTCAAAAGGATTCTTCACACATCATCTTCCATGTAAGCAACTAACTAAAGTAGCCAGATTTCCAAAGTCCACAGCTCTCTTTGACACTAGAGGAAGCTAATGAATTCTGTGCATTTCTAAAAATCCTCATCACTTAATACAGATTTCTGTCGGGAACCACATTCTTTTGAAAATCTAGCCCCAATTGGAAAGTAGTGAGTACTCCAGCAAAATTGATCCTTTTACATTTGTAATGTGCATATACAGGAAATGTTCTGCTGTACAAAGTGCACCAACTTTGGTTTTTGATATGATTGGTTTGGTTGCCTAAATTAAATCCTAACTCCAACACTTGCTCATACAAGTAATCTTTATTTATGCAAGCAGTCTCCTTGAAGATTGATGCCAGTGGGTATTTCAGTTGAGTAAGTAGTCCAGAATGCGGAGGGGGAGGGATTATTATCACTATCTATTTATTTTTACTTTATTATTACAAAATCTTTTTTGTTTATCAAAAGTACTTCCACTTTAAGAGGAATGATTTTTTTTTTGGTTAAGGAAATGTAAATGAATTATGTTAGCTGACATACTAAGGTTTTTTTTTTATCTGTAGGGTTCAAAGAGCTCTAGTGAACATAAACCATTAACAATGATTAATATTTGTTCCTCTTGCAAAACTCAAGTGACTTAAGAGTACCCTGTTACTTAGTCAGTTTGGCACGTTTCTTAGCAGTTAAGTGTATTATTTATTTGTAGTGCTACAGTACAGAAGCCCCAGCCGGAAGAGGGGCCACATTGTGCTGATATATAACAACACAATTTGATTTATTGTTTATCAGAAATATATATACACTATAAAAACAACTTTAAGCTGTATCCATTTCAAAGGTACAAATACTTAAAAGAAAGAAATAGCTAAAATATGGTGTGATAAGTGATGTACATAGTTTTTATATATTTATTGTGTACCTAGACACATGAACTGATATCAGGGAGTCTCCAGTTAGGCAACGTGCATACTTATTTTGGAGTTAATAGTAATTACACTACTAAACATTTTAGTGACTTAACAAAACGATATTGTTCCTTAAAGGCATGTTTTTTAACAACTACAGTTGTAGTTTTCACAGCCAAATCCATGAGAAAACATGGTCTAGGAGTTTTTTGACTTTCTTATGAAATGTTAAGGATGAAATATTTGCTGTGACATTTGGTTTGTTTCTTGTTACTGAAAATCATTTAATGCAAGTCTTTCTGAAAGCTACAAACTTCTTGGAAGCTGTATGATTCTGTGCCTAGGTCCTGGCACTCAAAAGACCTCGGTTATAGTCCCAGACTTGTCCATGAACCAACTGTGTGACTGTGCAAGACATTTTTGTGCCTGTTTTTCTTGTCTGTAAAATAGAAGTAATGATCCTCACCTGCTGAGAGCTATAGATGAAAAGTGCTATACAAGTACTAAGTAACATCATTAGTTAATGCCAGTCATCTCAAATTTGTCAGACACTGCAATACTATCCAGCAAGTAATATTAATAACAAAGAACATTTATTGTTTTTTTGTCTCCGTTTGTCTGTTTAGATAATCATGGATAGGAAACACTTAAGCCCTTTGAGAGGATTTTATTTATATATGTATACACACACACACAAACACATACATACATACATATATATTGTTTTCTTTAATTTTCACTGAAACTTGCATTGAATTCTTATGTAATTCATCTGTCATTTCCTGTGTGAATTTCTCTGTTTATTTTAGATCCGGTTACCTTAGGACTTGCATATAACTGCAATGTCATAACTTTATTAAAAAGGAAATTAATTTATGTGCCTGCATCTGAGGACATACAATCTTTAGTAATTACAACCATCTGAATTTTTTTCCAGTTGTCGAATGCCTTCATTTGAGATATTATTTGTGTCTGGAATGAAGCATATAGTGTGTTTTCTAGAGGAGAGAGTTGTTTGGTAGGTTCTTGAAATCAGTGAGAAAGCCAGGATTATTGAAATTGGCAGATATGTTTAAAAAATGCAACAGATGTGTTAGTTGTGTTGGTATCTTGAACCTTAAGATGCAGATTCCAAATTAGCACCTCATTATACCATGGGGCATCTTAATTTTCAACTCTTAAAAAAAACTGCTATTATGACAGCTAAAGCTGCACAATTGCAGCACATAGTACTAAAATGATCTACATAAAATATCAACTAGTCTTGATTGACAAATACATTGGAAGCCTGATTTACATATATAGAAAAATATTTTTAAAATTCATTATTCACATGTAGCGTTCACCAAATAATCTTGCTGAACAAGTGTACACATATTATGATGGTTTCTAAATGATAGTAGTGTGTGACATTTTTACCTTGTCTTGTTTTGCATATGTCAAACTGTGAATGTCTTAGTGGAAAACAAAAGGATTAGCAAAGTGAGAAATGCCTGCATTGCTTCTCTCAAATTGTAAATTCCACAGGGTAAAGACATCCTTAAATTCTTGATTTACAGTTTTAAACTAACTTTGATTAAATTTGCAAAACAGCTTTCATTCTAATCTTCTATTTTCTCTTGCTCACAAATTTCTAAAATATTTATCTGTTGAGGTAAAATTTTCCAAGTGTGATCTTTTCTGTAACCTTTCTTTTTTCTTCTCCTTCCCTCTCTCTCTTACACAGACAGCAGGGATGCACTAGATTTGCATTTCCACCATGCAGAGGGGACAGGCCCAGCTCTTAGGGCTTGTCTATCCTAAAAATGCTGCATTGGTCTTGTGGGGGACAAATTAATCAGGGCTCTCAACCTGGAAAGAGAGACC
>ML682038.1:7147482-7205641 GCA_007922195.1 Podocnemis expansa | reverse complement strand
GATCTTCCACGAAAGCTCATGCAAAAAATAAATCTGTTAGTCTTAAAGTGCCACACAACTGCTTGTTGTTTTTTTACTTAAAGACTAACAGATCTTTTTTTCACATGAGCTTTTGTGAGAGAAAACTCCCACTTTGTTGGGGGGGGGGGTGCGCATGCGTGTGCAGAGCCACAGGTGGCTGGGGCATTGGCTGCCAACCCTCTTCTGGCAGGGCTGAAAGGGTTTCCCACCAATCCTACACTGAGGCACTTACACCTAGCATCGCTATGCTCCTCTTTTTGCCTGACATCTGATAACCCCACCCTCCCCAGGGCTCCGTGCAGACAGGCCTGAGGTGGGCCCACGGGCGTTCAGGGCACGCAAGGCCCAGCGAGCCAAGCTGCTGCCTTCCCGGGGTGGGGAGGGCGCCGCACTGGGGAGCTCGCCCAGGCTCGGTTCGTCTCCCCCCTCCCGGGGCAGGGCTCGGCGGCGGGTCTCAACCTGCAGCCCTGCACGGAGGCGACACAGCCAGCGCCTGGGCCCCAGCCTGCGGCCCGAGTTTCGCGAGCAGCCTCCCCGCCCCGCCCGGCACCAGACCCGGACTGGAGGAGCCGCCCCTCGCCTGACTCGACTTCAGAGTGCGCATGCGCAAGTCTCCCCTCCCCCCCGCCGTCTAGAGCGAGGCGTGAGGGCTGGAGCCCCTCCCGCCGACAGAGAACCCGCCCACCCGGCGGCCTCTGCGCGTGGCGTTCTGTCACCTAGCAACCGCCTCTGAGCGGAAGGAGCCGTGGGGGAGCGGCGCGCGGTTGGGTCAGTGCGGCCGGCCACGAGCGCCTTGCGGGGAGGGGTGAGGAGGCGGCTGGGGTGTGGTGGGTGGGAGGCAGGGAGAGGTGCGCTGGGGGCGAGGGGGGGGGCAGGACCATTGTGGCCCACGGCATGGTAGGGCCCGGCAGGGCTAGGGGTGGGTGGGAGCCTGTGTTGGCAGGAAGCCCTACAGTTGCCTCAGCTGCTCCCCTTGCTCTTTATCTGCTGCAAAGTTTGTCAGACTTCGTTTCTTGGGTGATGCGGTTAATACTGCTGACCCCAGCCAAGCATGAGATTCATTTACAAATAAGAAATTTTTAAAAACAATATATGTGGGGTTGGTGTCACGGGTCTTTGGTATTGGTTGGCACCAAAAATGTTCAGGCTTTGATCCATAAGCAGAGGTGGCCTTAGGCAATTGGGGGTCCTAAGCAAAGGCCATTTATGGGGCCCTCTATAGGCCCCCAGTGCTGCCCTCACTGGGCCCCAGGGCCCCACTGCCACCCTAACCACCCCTCCAGTCCTGACTACCACAGGGGCAGAGCAGGGGGCTGTGAACTACCAGGGCCAGAGGCTGTGCCACCTACCCACCCACTGGGCTTCTCTGCAGTGCACCGCTCCCTGTGTACATCCAGCCAGCTGTGCCTCCCCAGGGGAAGAAGAGTGGCCCCCATGGTGCTGCTGCTCGCTGGAAGTGGGGCCTCCTGGAGCCTCCAGCTCTGAAGAGTTCGGGCCACTTCACCCCCGGCCACCCCAGGCCTTAATAGAGGCCATCTTGCCCCTACACCCTAGATCAGGCCCATTCAGGCCAGGGGCAGTCAGGAATTAAGTGGCCTGAATTCTTCAGAGCAGGCTGCTCTGGGGGGCCCCACTCTCGGCAAGACACAGCACATCACTGGCCGCTCTCCTCCCTCCCCTTGGGGAGGCACGGCTGGCTGGGTGTATGGAGGGAATGCTGCTCTAACCCTGCTGCAGAGACACTGGCCTGGTGGGCAGGCAGTGCAGCTTCTGCCCCTGGCAGTGGACGGCCCCCTCACTCCCACCACCCCACAAACACTAGGGTAAGTGAAGCAGGCTACCGCTACTGGGCCTCCTTACTGCTTGGGGCCCTAGGCGACCGCATGCTTCGCATACCCCAAAAGCTGCCACTGTCCATAAGCATGAGAGTTAGAATCAGGGGTGTCGCTGGCACCTGGCACACAGACCATATGCCCTGAGTCCCAGTGCCAGTGCCTAGAGCACCAGGGGTGGCACCTGCCTCTTCCAGCCCAGACCCCAACACAGGATCTGGAGCTGGGCTGCCCGCAGCAGCTCCTGCCTCTCCCAGCCAGGGACTGATGTCAGGCCACCCACAGCAGCACCTGCCACTCCTGTCCCTGTCCCCAGCCAGGGATCCGGGGCCAGGCTGTTGGTGGCAGGAGCCAGGTGCCAGATCAGGATCAGGTGCCAGATTGTGGCCAGTGGGCAGGGCGTGGTCCCATGCCCTCGATCTTTGCCTGGGTCAGTGATGCTTCTGGCTGGAATTATTTTTTTAAAAAAAAGGTTTTAGGGTCTCCTGTAGTTACATGAATCTAGGAATTGGGGATTTCAGAAGAACCCCAAATATCATTAATGGGAGTTGGTAACATTGGGGTCTCCATGGTTTATCTCAAGCCCCAGTGAAATTCTGGGGGAAAGTTTAAGGAGAATCTACTCATCACTTTTTTAATTAAGTGACCAGGAGAAGCATATATTTTTCCCCATTAAATAAAATCAAAGTTGTTTCATACAGGTACTACTGGAAGCTTCTGAGCTTTAGATTTTGCATGTGGTCAGTCCTCCCTAAAAACATAGGTTGCTGTTTTTTAATGTTTACTTTCATGCTTATTGGCATTTCAAGGTATAAAACTAGGTATGGCGTACTTTCAGTATGAAATGTATAGTAACTTTAGTTGGCTCACCAATAGCATTATGGAGTTGTGTTACACTTGTGTAACTCCATATTGGTGCATCTATAGGATAAGACCCACCACCAATGCCAGTAATTAGACAAATGTAAACTTAGAGTTAAGTTTTTGAGCCCTCGAAGATGTCAGATGTAATTAAAACTTCCTAGGTTGTTATAAGCAGATTAACTGCTGGTAAAAGTGTTTGAAATTAAGAATAGGAACTGTCAGTAATTAAGTCCCAGGGGATAGCCATGTTAGTCGGGTTCAGTAGAACAAAAAAGGAGTCCAATGCAGGGATTAAAGTATAATTTGGGGGGTCCTGGAACCCTCCTGAATTGGCGGGGCCCCACACAGTAGGGTGGGCCCCCCTCACGCTGGTGCCGGCCCCCCTCTCACTCCAATGCAGGCCACCTTCACCTACCCCAGCTACTGACCCCCCAAATGCCTGCCCCACCACCACCCCAGCTACTGCCCCCTGCCTGCCCCACTACCACCACCCCAACTATTGCCCCCCAAATACTTGCCACACTACCAGCCCAACTACTGAGTCCCCAATGCTTGCCCCACCAGCACCCCAGCCACTGCCCCCCAAATACCTGCCCCACCACCACACCAACTGCTGGCCCCCAATGCCTGGCCCACCGCCACCTCAACTACTGTCCCCCAAATACCTGCTCCACCACCACCCCAACTACTGCCACCCAAATGCCTGCCTCACCAGCATACCTGGCAGGCATTAATGAAAAAGTTGATTTTGTCCGACCCCTTGCCAGATGCTGGGGTGGCACTTTAAAAAACAGATGTGCATGGGAGTGTGCTGCGCTGGAACGTGTTCTCCTGCCAACCACAGGGGCATGCTGCGGGGGGTGGGAGTGAGCCCAGCCACCTTTCCCTTCCCCTCCCTGGGGGAAGGCTGCACACCCACCACAGCCTCCTGAGCCAGCAGTAGAACGCGTTCCACCGGAGCACACTCCCATGCACTTCTATTTTTAGGGGTTACTGGAAAAGCAGCGTTCCAGTGCATCCCCCTATTTTGGGAGGGCCCTGGAATGCAGCATTCCAGGGCATTCCCCTATTTTTAGGGGCCTGGAACACTGACTCCCTAAAAATAGGGGGCCCAAAATGGCATTCTGGGGCGTTCCCCCTTACTTTAACCCCTGGTCCTATGGCACTTTTAAAGACTAAATTTATTTATCACATGATAAATAAATTTGTTAGTCTGTAAAAGTGCCACAAGATTCCTTGTTTGTTTTGTCAGTAATTAGTTATTTATGTAAAAGTGGCCAGAAGTTATTTCTGCTGCTCCATACAGTAATCCTGTTTCAGTATGGCACAACTAGAACTGGGAGTTGCAAGGCTCTTAAGCATACTGAAACAACAAATAAAATATTGCGATATATCATTTATTTTCTAGAAAGTGCCCTGAAATAAATTCCAAAAACAAGATGTTGAAAACAGGGAGATAGGCTGATCTATAAAAGAGGCGGCTTTTATTTATACATAAATGTCTTGCAGTAAATATGAATGGAATTGCATGGGGAAAATTACTTTAAACTTTAATGAAATTTTGGTAAAAAATATGTTTTTTAACTTTGCGAAAATTTCTGTATACAAACACTAATCTTATTTGTTAATTTTATTTTTAAAGCACTTTCAAAAAGACAGAAGACTATATGAAATTCTTTGTGACATCAAAACAGTTTCTGTGAAAATTTGGCTGATTACAGAATTATGGTTCGACTAACAGTGGATCTAGTTGCTAAAAGCATCAATCACAAAAACCGCAAAGAAGACTCACTGGCACAGTATCTGAAAAAGATAACGCACCTGAACTTATCAGATAAAAATATAGATACAATTGTAAGAACTGTTTATAAATCATGCAAATACTACTATTAATTTTTAACTCCATTTTATAGTTGGTGTTTTAGGATATGCTAGTGCTGTTTTTGATGAGTTATTAGTTATTGTGGGAAAGACAAGGACAATGCTTATCCTATACCATATTTTGCAATCTGGCAAACTGACCAAGTTTTTTTAGAGACCAGTCTGAAACGTGTATTTAAGCATTCATTGCTGAGTTTTAAAAACAGATACTGCAGGAAAGCCTGCATGTACTTGGCAGTGCATAAGATTAATTTGGAGTGTACAGATACTTGGAACATAAACATCTTATAGCTGTAATAATACCTATAGTTCTTCCTTATAATCACACACTTCTGTGGTTTCTTAATTCCCACAGAGCAACCAAATTTTTCCTCACTATGGGCTTTATTATTGTTTTCTTTATATAGGGAAAATGCTCATTGAAGTTGGTTGTAATTTTTAGCTACAGGAACATGTGGAAATGTCATCTATATATCCAGTACGCAGGAAAGATGTGCTGGGCACTTCAGCTATATGGCCTATTTTTTTAATTAAAAGAAAGTGTATTAAAGCAATTACACTTCAAAGAAGAGAAATGAAATCAATAGCTTTTTGCCTTGCACATGTTAAACAATCATGTTTTGTTGTTTAAAAAAGGTTAAATTTAAATCTCTTTTGTAATATTCCAAAGAAGTCAAAAATTTATTTATTTAAAAAGTGAAATGAGTTTGCTTTACTTTAACTGAATCGAGACATTTGCCACCTTATTAAGTTAATGAATGTGGGCTTTTGACCATTTCTGCAGTGCAAGTAATACCTAATAAAATAAATAATTAATGACAGGGAGGAGCAGAAACTCTGTAGCTCACATATTTTGTTATTTTAAAGAGGTAGTGATAGTCTCCAATGATGTTAAAATATAGCACTAATTTCATTTTGAAACAGTTATTTTTTTCTTCTCTTGAAGATCTTACAGAAGAGTTATTAACTTGTAGCAGATTCTTTGCACTTGCTTATGATTTATTCCCAACATTTTGAAAGAAGAGGAAGGGAGAAACTGGCTGGTATATAGGTGAAGTGAGACTAGTGAAGCTAACAAATTTGGACCAGCGTGATGGTTGTCCAAAACGCACAAGCTACATCTTTCATTAGTGAATTAATCTGCTCTCATTTGCCCTACTCATTTAAAAAAGAATGGTACCTTATTTTAAGAGTGCAAAACTGCAGACTGTGATCTCAACCCTGTTCTTTTGCACTTTAATGGTGTGAGTTTTGTCATTGATTTCAGTAGGCCTACATCAGGTCTGATTCTCTCAAGATATTATATGTATTTTGAAAGTGCTAGACCATGAGCAACTGAATGCAAACAAGTGATGGATTTCTTAAAACAAAACAAAAGAACCACCAAAGTCAGTTTCAATAATGAAAGTATTAGGTCCCAATCCTGTAACTGGATCCATGAAGGCAAATCCCAGCCCCCCACTGAGCCCCTTGAAATTGAAAGCTAAGGACAAGTGCATTGGTCTGCTCATGAAGATTCAGTTGCAGGATCAGGTCTTTAGGGACCAAGGTGACAGATGCCATGCCAGCAGATTTTTTAATATTTTGGTCAGGTTGGGAATGTCTTTCAAGGAAACTTCAGATTCTGGTGAAGTCTTAAAAGAGGAAGTATAGTAAAATACATTCAAGTTCCTGTGTTTATATGATTGAACATTTTTATACTTTCTTCACCAAGAAACTGTTTTCTGTTACGCCAATAAAGTACTATGGTAGCTTTTAAGGCAGCAATCCACTGAACAGATGTTTCCTGAAGTTTACTTGAAGAATGCAAAGAAGGCAACAAGATAATAAATTGTCATGTTCACAGGCTAGTGAGAGCCATAATTCTCATAGTATCAATACAATGAAGCACTAAAGAAAAAAATCAGTCTTTGCTTGTATAAGACAGTTGCTTAATTATCAGTACCACAAATGGTGAATTAAGTTAACATGTTTGTCAGTGGTGAAAAATCTGTGAATAAGTCATACATTAGAAATGGAGATTGTTATTTATTGCATTAAATGAAGAAGTTAATTATGACTTCTAAGAGTGCTGCATATAATCATTTTATTCTTTCTTTTAGGATGACCTCTCTTTGTGCAGAAATCTTAATGTCCTGTATCTGTATGATAACCAAATTAGACAAATTCATAATTTGGGCTTTGCTTCAAACCTAACACACCTGTATCTTCAAAACAATTGCATTTCATGTATAGAGAACCTTGCATCACTGAAAAAACTTGAGAAATTGTAAGTGAAAATTCTTTTATTTTTAATAGGTCAAAATCTAATTTTATACTGCGTATTAATAAGAAATTTAAGAAAAAATTAAGTACTGAAGTCCTTTCCCTGTGAGTGAGCTAAATGTTGTCTTTCAAATCTGTGACAAAACAGACCTGACATCGGTAAGAAAATTGTTCTACCAAGCCTGAAAGCTCACTTACAGCTAAAAGCCCCTCCTTCAGCTTAAAGGGAGGCTCTACTGGATCCAGGACTCAACTAATTTCAGGAGACAACAAATGAGAGAATGGCAACAGACCTGAAGATCAAAGGGCTAAATGGAAGGAACCTGAAGGGGACACTGAGTGGGGATCCCCAGCAATGTTCCCTCTAAGCTGCGCTAGCGCGCTGCAGCGCAGCCCGCTGCAGCCGCCAGCGCAGGGAAGGCAGCCGACAGCGCACTGCCAGCAGCCAGAGGCCCTCCATAGAGTTCCTCTGGGGCTGGGAGTTTTGAAAACTCCCGCCCAGAGAAGCTCTAATGGAGCATGCCCAGAAAATCTGGGCATGCTCCGTAGACCTTCTCTGGCCCCAGGAGCTGTGGCTGGGCCGTGTGGCTCCAGCCACAAGGTAAGTTTGTGGGGGCAGGGAGGCTGCTGGGGAGCTGGGAGTGGGCTGGGGGGGGCAGCTGGGAGCAGGCCCGCGGGGGCGGAGGGGCTGCTGGGCTGCCGGGAGTGGGCCAGCAGGAGCGGGGGCGGCCAGGAGCAGGCCCGTGGGGGTGGGGGGGCGCGGGGGGGCCCCAGGGGGGGGTAGCGCAGCAAGCGGGGGGGGCGCAGTGCAGCGAGCAACATGAGTTGCTTAGCTGCCACCATCTCTTAGAGGGAACATTGATCCCCAGGTAGTACCCACTGTTCCTCAGAAGTAGCTAAGGAGCCAGCAAATATGGCCTGGAGGAATTCTGTCCAGATACATGATCAGACAGAGGAATGAAAATAGACTGCACAGTTGCAGAGCACCTCCTCAGCCAATATGCTTTCCCTGATATTATAGATGGCCACCTTGGCTGAAGCAAGAAGGCCTCATGACTTTGCAGGGTATAAGAAAGTGGTACAGTTTGAGGTACCAGGATATGAGCATACACTGAAGGTTTCTTCCATGAAATGCCACCACTGAAGGTTCCTCCTCCAACCTTAGGGGAGGCGCCACTGAATCCAGAACAAAACTAATTTTGAGGGACAACCAATGAGAAACCAGGGATGTGTGTGAAGATCACAAGGCTAAATAGAGAGAACCCAAAGGGAACGCCAAGCAAAGAACCCCAGACAGCTCCCACTGTTCCCAGAAGGTTGCCGAGTAGTCATTGGTCTCTGCCCAGAGGAGCTCTGCTCAGATGTGTGAGGGACAGAGGAATGCAAGTAGGTCCCACAGTCACAGAGCATCTCTTGAGCCAACCTCCTCTCACTGGTGTTATGGATGGCCATCTGAGCCAAAGCAAGGAGGTCTTGTGACTTTGTGGGGTGTAAGAGAGTGGTGGAAGGCAGGTATATCAATACAAGAATGGTGATAAATCTGCCCTGTGTTCTGAAAGAAGGTCACCTCAGGTTAATTAGAGATGCTTGAGTCCAATTAAGGGCTACTACTGTTCTTTAAAAACCCCTCTTCTGCAGTGGGACTAGAAGTAGCAGACAGTCTTGAGGTACTTAAAGACTAACAGATTTAAAATAAAATAAATCTGTTAGTCTTTAAGTGCCACCAGACTCCTTGCTTTTTTTTTTTTTTTTTTTTTGCTTTGCTAGACTGACACGGCTGCCCCTTTGGAACTTAGGGAGAAAAGGGTTGCTGTCCTTCCTGTTGGGGAAACAACCAAGTTTATTTCTGTTTGAGAAGGCTGGCACCCAGATGCCAGCATAATAAAGCAATGTTTTGGAGAAGGGGCAGGAAATGTATTTCTTTCATATCATGAATTTGTTTTCTATGCTTAAGAGAATTACTTTGGCCTTCCCGGAGGCTTACTTTGTAAATATTGGAAAATATTGACCAAATCAAAAGAATTCAAAGCTTCTGGAGTAGGACTAATTTATTCCAGGCCCCTATTGCCAAAAGGAGAAACTCTGGAGCTGATGAGATGAATGAGGTGCCTTGTCACAAATCCTATATACCCTTCATTAGGTATATAATATTTCCATTTAAGTTTTTTGTGACCATATACCCTGTGTAATGATGGGAATTATTTGAAATTTAATGTTAGACTTTGTATGAAATATTTTCACCTTTTCCAGAAGATTTAACATTAGTCTTATCCCCAAAATAATAAAATTGATTGGGTGTATAAATGGCATAGTCACATACAAATCTCTTTATAACAGAGTTCCTCAGTTGTAATTCCTGTTTCCTACAGTTCAAAAATGCCATAAAGAATTTATTTTTATTTTTAGACTTGAGTGTAGATCTGCCTTGTTTTTGTTTTTGTTTTGTCCTCACGCTGTGTTAAATTCCATTTATGTTGTTTTCTGCAGATATCTGGGGGGCAATTACATCACTGTAGTAGAGGGCTTGGAAACATTAGAAGAACTGAGAGAGCTACATGTTGAAAGCCAAAGGCTTCCTCTTGGAGAAAAGCTCTTGTTTGATCCAAGAACTCTTCATTCCCTTGCAGTAAGCATATATATGAATTTTCTGACAAGCAGTTGGCAATAGATCTATGAAAGGAAGGACTCAATATTTTGTATATTGCCCCTTTTTTATTAGTTATAAAGGCATCATTCCAGTGGGATCTGTAAATAGCTTAAGTTTGTTTCTCTCCACATGAATTAGAAAAAAGCCAGGAAAAATCTAGAGTGTCATATATCCACAGAATCTAGCAATCTGTTTGCTTATTTATTTATGGCATATATTTATTTGCCTGAAGTTAAAGAATACACTTCCTGTATGCAGAAGAAATAAACAGAGAATAAGTTGAAAAGGGAGCAAGTGTATTTATCACAGAGAAGTCAGTAACTTAGTTCTTGAATCCAAAGCCTGGAAATGTTTTTAGAAGTGGCACTTAGAGTTAGTAGCACAGTAGCCAATGAAGTTGGCAACATTATGAGGAAAATACTTACAAAAGGATGAACAATTTTTTCAGTCTATGAAATATAATCAGGCTTTTCTTCAATATTTGGTGGTTTCTGCTTTCAGCTTTTTCTCACCACTGAATAAACATTTACTGTGAAAAATAAAAGTAAAATCCACTCTGTTTTGTATTAGTCTTTGTAAAGTATCTCAAGAAACATTTAAATAAAAGATCTAGGATATTTGTAAATTCCATTTCAGAACCTACATCTCATTCCAAATCTTACTACCAAAGGCTATGTCTACACTGGAGATTTAAGTTGACTTAACCTGCCGTAAGTCAACTTAAGCAACTCCCAGGCTATATTTAGAATTTGTTAAGTTGACTTAAGCACTTGCTTAAGCTGACTTAAGCACTTCCTTAATTCAACATAATAACTCCTGCCGTGAAAGTCCGCTTAGGCATTTAAATTGGCCTTACAGGGCAGGGCCAGCCCCATACCCCGCCCAGGTCCTCATCGGGCTCCGGGGCCCTGATTTGGCTCCTGCTGTACAGTGAGGAGCTGGGAACCGGATCCAGGTCCCAGCCCCTTGTTGCAGGTGGCTGGGGCTGGGAGCCAGTTCCTGCTGCCTGCAGAGTGAGGCTGGGAGCCTGATCTAGCTCCTGGCCCCTCTCTGCAGGTGGCTAGGGCTGGCAGCTGGCTCCTGCCCTGGCCGCTTGCAAGCAGCTATGGGAGTGCAGAGTTGGCTCTGACCTGGCTGCTTGCAAGTAGCCAGGGCAGGAGCTGACTCAGCACACCCCTGGTCACTTGCAAGCGGCCAGGACAGGAGCCAGCTGCCAGCCTTCGCCACCTGCAGAGAGGGGCTGGGAGCCGGATCAGGCTCTCAGCCCCTCTCTGCAGGCTGCAGGAACTAACTGCCGGCCCAGCCACCCTGCAGAGAGTGGCTGGGAGCCCAATCTGGCCCCCCAGCCACTTGCCGCAGGCTGCAGGGGCTAGCAGCCAGCTCAGAACCCAATCTGGACTCAAGCAAATTGCTGTTGTGGGGAGGCAGCAAGCGGCTCCAGGCCAGATTGGGTTCTGAGCCTCCTGCCACCACCGGTAGGCGGCTTGGAGCCCAATCCGGCCAAGAGCCCCTTGCTACACAGGGCTCAGAGCCAGATTGGGCTCCTAGCCCATTGCCATGGGTGTTGGTGACTGGGGGCCTGCCCCAGCACCTCTTGTAAGGGGTTGGGAGCCAGATCAGGCTCCCAACCCCTCTCCATGGGTGACAGGAGCCAGTTCCAGGCCCCCACCACCTGCTGCGAGGGGCTGGGAGCTGGATTCAGCTCCCAGCCATTTTCTGGGGGCAGCTTGGGCAGGCTTGGGTCCCCAGAGCCAGATCGGGCTCCAGAGCCTATCAGGACCCTGGGCAGGGCAGGAGGCGGGCTGGCCCCAGGTATGTCTGCATTGGGTCCCATACAGACATACCCTGAAGTTGACTTAACAAGGCCCCCCCCAACTTAAAGTCAACCTTGTTCAGTCAACTTCCAAGGCCCCCCCAATGTAGACGTAACCAAAGAATAAATGGTAGTTTGTAACGACCAATCTCCTGCATTAGTATTTTAGTAAATTTACCAAAACAGATATTCATCAGTGATAAAGATCCAGATTATTAATTTTTCTCCTTACCCATCTCCTGAGAGTGCAGTAACACAAAAAGTTACAGAAGACTCTTTTCTAGGTATTTGAGATGACAGCATGAGGAGCATCAGATTTTATTGCATCAGGTTTCCTGTGCTGTGCTATATGAAACAAATCATTTTCAGGAGGACAGTGCATGTAGGTAAAGGGCTGCTTTTGCACTTGAGGCATATTAATTGTTCAGTCAAAATTAAGTATATTGTTCCTTCACATGGTCAAAAAAATGAAATCCATGTGCACAGCCAACCACCACCCATATGACAGCGCAGCCCTGTATCTCAAAAGTTCATTTTGTTGCCTGCGTCCCAGATAGTGATGATGTGCTCTATGTTCTAGAGTGATGAGTAAGGAAACTTGTATATAATTACAAAATAAAAAATTAGCACACCTGTATTAGTTTATGTATATGTGACTTTGTATTGTAGAAACTGGTCCTATTTGTAATGTGAGAAAAAATCCAGGACCTGTATGTGCTATATTAATATCATTTATTGCCTTCTTAATAGACCCGAGCCATCCCATAAAAGGCATTCTGTGCTGGAGAATTGTAGGAGTGTAGACAGGTTATGCAAATAACTCATTTACTGCAAAGTTTTAAATTCCTCTAGCCTAGATTCACTAGCAGTTTGGCCCCAAGTATTACTTTCTTTCATGACACAGTGTTTTATGAACCAGACTTCTCTGACTTGATCACATATCATTCATGCAGCAGTTACTTTAATTATTTTCCTTTAGAAGTATGTTGGTGTATTTTTAGCCATTTTAAAAAACAAATCTTTTGTGTTTTTTGTACAAAGTTAATCAATGTATGTACTTTTGTCCTTCACATTAGCGTCTCCTCCTATCTCTTCCTGCTTTTCATGGCTAGAGACGAGGGAAAGGTTGGAAACATGAGACCAGTCATCTCTCCATGGATTACCAGCTACCGTTTTGCTGCCCAGCAGTGGTCCATGGACCTCTGTTTGCGAAGTTTTGGATTATTTATTGTATGCACAGGAAGGATGTTAAAGCTAAAATTTCTGTCCTTTTCTGAAATGCAAAGCTCACACTTCAGATAGGTTCTAAGAGGGATTTAGGTTTCTAGATTTGTACTGCTGAAAAAAACAGTCAGTGGTCAAGCAGTAACTAGCCTCTCTTCTAGCCTAGATTTAAACATGCAGATTCAAGATGCCTTTTTTTCCCCAGGTCCTAAACTTTGTTTCTTTGACATAAAAGTACACAATATTTTTCTCACTGGGATAAACATTACTTGAACTTCATGTATTTTGGGAATAGAACGTCAGCATGAGTACTTCGTAGGTACTTCAAAAGGGTGTTCCATGATGAGGGATTGTCACATATTCTTTTTCGAAAAGTTTCATATTACAAAAAGGCAAAGGTCACATTGGTTCATTGTTGAAGTCATCAAGACAATAGATTCCGAAGGAAAGGCTAGGCCAGTAGGACCGTGCGTATGAGAAAAGAGTGTGCATATAAATAAGGTTTTCAAGATCAGATCTGAAAGGAGGGCAACATCATCTCATGGTTAGAGCAAGGAATGTGGGAGTCATGAGATACAGATTTTAATACCAGCTCTGCTGTAGACTTGATATATGACCATGGACAAATCAATTAACTTTTGTGTCTCAGCTCCATGTCTGGAAATCACGGTTAATAATTCTTATTGTGATGCTTTCATGGTCCGTGGGGTTTTGAGGCAGCCTCTTTATCACTAGCCCTTACCACAATGTAGCTGAGAAGGAACAAAAGCACTCCCCTCTAGGCCTCCCAGCCCCCATTGTCATTCAGGTATGAATGGAGAGATTGTAAAATATATACAAGAAAGGAAAGCAACAGGAAGAAACAAACAGCAGGGGGTGCCCTATTTATGAATAAAGGTTGAGGATTTCTCTGATATACCTATCTTGGAGTGTAAAGGAACGCATGGAATCCTTCACCTAAGCAGCAAACTGACAGCTCATATGTGTCATGAAAAAAAGGTCACAGTCTGCTTAGCTGTAAAGTATTTTAAGAATTTCGATTGAGCAATATTTTATTTTACATGAGTGTCTTCTTAATTAAGTCTAGGCTCTAGAATGCATTACAATTTTATTTTATATGTAATCATTTATCTCTAATACTTCTACTTTTTACTATTGACTCTCTATGCTTTGTTAAATGAATGTATGCTTGATTTCACTATAAATAAATCTTAAGTGCTGTGAGTTAAGCTGAGCAGTGATCTGAAGTAAAATAGGTAACCTGGCATGTACTGTTTCTTTGGAAGCAGTGAGCTGACAAATACTGTGAGTGTCCACTGGACAGAGGGTGGACACTCTAGAGAGATGCTCAGTGGGCTTGAGAGTTGGAGCATTCCCAGCAGGGCCTGTAAGGCTAGAGAGAAGTTGGAGAGCTGACCCCCATCAAGCAAAGATGAGGCTTCCTCACACCAAGGACAGGTGTTAGTAAGTTGCCTTACATTACAGTCCCAGTTCCAAGGAGGCAGCTGTGTTAGTCTAGTTCAGTAAAACAAACAAGGAGACCTGTGGCACTTAAAGAGTAGCAAATTTGTTTATTGCATGAATTTTCATGGGAGAAAATCTGACTTCATCAGACACTTTGAAGAGCAAAGTGTCTGATGAAGTGGGATATTCTCTCACAAAAGTTCAAGCAATAAATAACTTTCTTAGTCTTTAAGTGCCACAAGACTCATTGTTTGTTTTACAATCTTGGATATCCATGGAAAACAGCATAACATACAGTACACAAATGACCAGGCAAAGAGATTATCTTCTGTCTGAAAGGAACGTCTTCAAGGTATGTCATCCACTGGTGACCTGCCTCAACTGCATGATCTCAAGAACATGATTTTTAGTATATATACATACAGTTTTCAACAATGATGGTGCACTGGGGGTAGCTGAGTCCCAGTAGAGACCTCACATGCCAGGCTTTAGTGAATTGTGATGCAGTATCTGATCCTGGGAATTCTTGTAAAACCCTCTGCATACCCTGTGCCCTTTCTTAGTTAGCATCACACCTAACCATCTTTATGAAGGACTATGAAATGTTCAGATAAAAATGCTGTATAAATGTTAAGAAATTACATTATGAAAACCAAGACACACCATTGTGGCGGGTTGAGTTCATGACCAAAATTACATATCTTTGTAGCGACTGTAAAGCCCCTACACAGAGGAGATGCACACCCAGCATCAAACATAATGTGAAGTATTAGATGACCCTGTGTATTCTCATTTACATATTTCATTCAAACCTTACAAAATTCACAGTGTGGGCCCACTGGTAAAATTTTCTCAAAGGATGTACTATATACTTCTGTAATGTGAGGAAATGATTTTTTTTTGTTTTTGTTTTTGTTTTTTTCTTTTTCCTTCTAGAAATCTTTGTCAGTGTTGAATATCAGTAATAACAACATAGATGAACTGGGAGAATTAGCACTTCTGGAAAATATTTCCCATCTTATAGCAGTTGACAACCAACTTCAACATATGAAGGTATTTAAAAGAATGTTCTTTTAATATTTAGTGTGATTGAAATCAAAATAATCAGACTGATCATTGTCATTAAGGCATTTTAATAGTCAATTCAAGTTTGTTTTCATTGTAGTAATGTATTGTGCCCCAGTTATGGACCTTGATCCAAATCAGAGTGAAGTATCTTGGTGGACTTTGTGTCAGGCTACAAGGCACAAGAATGGTGGATTTGTTTGTTTTGTTTTGTTTTTGTTTTGTTTAACCTGCAAGTAAATATTACCACATTAAATTTTTTAGTTCTCTATCTTGTGATAGCTATCATAAATACACTTTATTTCAACATTTTTAGTTGTAAATGAGTTAAGGCAATTCTTAGATATCTGACTGACTGCCCAGTGTCTCAGCCCTTCTCCTCATTTTCTTATTACAGCAGATACTTTCTTTCTTCCAGAATATCATGTAACCCTTGTGCCAGGGCAGGCTAGCAGAACAAGGGGTTTCCCAAAAATGTAGCACCACCAACTGGCTCAAGCCCCCACCCAGATTTCTGGGAATCCTGCACTGCTTCCTGGGCACCCCAAAGGGGTAAGGCTTCCCCACTTGCAAGCATGAAACTGAGTGTAGTAAACAGAACTTTTAATAGTAGTAGAACAGAGTGTACAAGGGCACATAACAGAAATCAGCACTGGTCTAGCTAATCAGTACAGAGCAAAGTTCCCAACAACCCATGCACATAACAGAACATACAAGACCTAAGGCAAAGCCAGCACTGATCTGGAGAATCAGTGCTAGCTAGGCTCCCAGCCAATCCTAGGGTTCATAGGGAATGTCTTTCACGCCAGCTGTCTGCTGATGCCACCTACTGCCCACTCACTCCATCCAATAGCAGCATCCCTTGGCTCCACCCACTGTCTGCCGGCTCCACCCACTGGTCTTTCACGCCGCCCAGCTCACCGCTGGCTGCTCTCACTGTCCGCTGGCTCTGCCCGCTGTCCACCGGCTCTGCCCACCAGTTTCTTGTGCTGCTCAGCTCACCGCTGGCCACTCTCACCATCCACTGGCTCCGCCCACTGGTCACTCCATCTGCTGCTCCTCTTCAGTAATTTCAGCTCAGCGGGGTTCCCTCTCTCTAGTTCAGAGAGTTTGCTTCTCTCTAGTATCAGGTCTTAAACATTAAGTAGCTGCAAACACCTACTGTCCTTAACATAACAAAATGGGGCCTCAAAGAAGCCCAGCCAGATCTATCATTTGATGGGGGTGGGGGCTGGGGTGAGACAGGAATGCCTCCAGCATTTTGCTCCAAAAAGAGCTAATGCAAAACCCTACCCCTCTTACTCTTTTTCAGGCTGAGATAGCCAGTGGCCTTTCTTACAAGCCTTTTTTTTAACTAAGGGTTGCTTTTACTCTTTAACTAACCCAGACAGATTTGGAACAAGCAGAGAATAGCATATCACAACAGACAGTATTTCATATTTCTCTTCAGTAGAATTACAGATATTGGCAGATTTGTGAGCAGATTAACCCCAATTACCATTACCTGCTATGCCCTGCACCCAGTATGCTAATACCTAATTGTGCTCTTTTGTGTTCATGCTAATACAGGACTCATGCAGATTAGTGGCCCCCCTTCAGAAGCTGTTGGGCACAGCTTCTAAGCCTGCCTTACAGTCATAAGAACCAACGGCCATGTAAGTGGCTGCTGAATTTCTCTTTTAAGAGAAATGAAATCCCTTTTTGGAGAAGGACTTTACTATCTTTTAAGAAAGAGCCTGGATCTTATATGGTAGCAATCACAAAGAAATCTACTTAATGAGAAAGAACGTGTTGTCCTGGGTATATCTATAGTCTTTTTTGCAGCAGTGAGTGTGATTTAAATAACATGCATTAAATAAATGTTCCATATCTGTATTTTCAATAGTAGAGCTTATCTTCTCCGAAGGGATCATAGTGGAATTTGTCTTATAAAATTTCATACACTTCTATGCAATGCGATATATCCTCCCCTTCTAATATTGAAAAGAACAAATTAAATTTAAACATTATCTTGCCTCTTTTTGATACCACTAATGAATTTTAACACACATGAGATGGAAGTTGAAAGGTGTGATGAATGTTTTGTGAAATCCAAACCAGGTGAAGCTGGGGCTATTATAGGAAGGGTGCATTTTAAATAGAGGTATGTCTGCACTACAAAGTTAAGTAGATACCCTGCCACTGCAGTAAGTTGGTTGGGTATGTCCACACCACACTCACTGTGTTGGTGAAGTGCATCTTCACTAGTAGCGTTTGCATCGATGCAGAGAGCAGTGGACCATAGGTATCTATTCCCCAGTATAATAAGCAACAGGGGGTTGGATAGATCTTGCAGTGCCTCATGGGACCAAAACATAATCGCAGGGAATGAGAACATGGCTTTGACATCCCATGATACAGTTTCCTTCTTCCCTCCCTCCCTCCCTTCCTCCTTACTCTGATTTCAATGGAAAACAATCCCTACTTTTTGCATCTTTTTTCAAAGGCTGGCTTAGCTGAGTGCACACCATAGCCCAAGAAGAATGGACCCCACTCAGCTGTGTCCTCTTGTTGTGAGCAATACAAACACCTTACTCCTCATTCTGCAGTACTTCCTGACCTAAGACAGGAACTGCTGCATGGAACATTCCCATGTTTTTCTAGCAGCCCTGCTGCAAGTTGTGGAATGAAACACTTCCTGGCTTTTGCTTGCAGTCACACAGCAGCTGAATATGGTGGAGTACAATTTTTGATACCAGGAAACAAGCAGTGACTGGTGGGATCACATCATTATACAATTGTGGGATGATGAGCAGTGGCTGCAGAACTTTTGAATGTGGATGGCCACTTTTCAGAATTGTGTGCAGAGCTTTCCCTAGCCTGGAATCACTACACTAAAATGAGATCTACTCTGCCACTGAAGAAGCAAGTGGTGATCTCTCTGTGGAAGATTGCAACACCAGATCGCTACCAGTTAGTGGGGAATCAGTTTGCACTTGGTAAATCCACTGTAAGAGCTGCTGTGATCCAAGTATGCAGAGCTATTAATTAATATTTGTTAAGAAGGGTGGTTACTCCGTGCAGTGTGCAGAACTGTCCTAGTGAATGGGGTTCCCTAAGTGTGGTGGGGCAATTTGAGGACATCCCTATTCCTATTGTAGCACCAGACCATCTTGACAGCATACATTAAGCAGAAAGGAGTAGTTTTCAATGGTTTTGCAAGCACTGGTAGGTCACAGGGCATTTCCCTGACATCAGCATGGGATAGTCAGAAGAGGTGCATTATATATTCATCTTTAAGACTGCAAGTCTGTTCAGAAAGCTGCAAGCAGGGATTTTCTTTGCGGATCACAAAATAACCACTGATGATGTTGAGATACCAAGAGTAATCCTGAGAGACCAGCCCAGCTGTTACTCCCATGGCTTCTGAAGCCATACACTAGCCACCCGAACAGCAGTAAGGAGCACTTCATAATAGGCTGGGCAAATGCAGCATTGTGGTGGAATGTGTATTTGGACATTTAGGCTGTGTTCATACACGGGGTTATTTCGATACGGTTGTTTCAAAACAACCGTATCGAAATAACACCTTATTTCAAAATAACTTAATTCGAATTAACAGTTTGTTAATTCAAATTAAGGAAAAAAGCTCAAAGCAAAATAGCAGGTTCAGGCAACAGTTATTTAAAACAACGTTGTTTCTTCCCCGCATGGGGTTTAACTTGTTTCGAAACAACTGTGCGTCGTGTGAACAGGGTATTTCTTATTTCAAAACAACCTCTGTTGTTTAGAAAAAAGAGTGCTGTGTGAACACAGCCTTAAAGGATTGGTAGAGTGATATGAAAAAGTGTCATATCACAGTTAAAAAAATAAGAGAGCCCCCCCCCCCCCCCGAAACTGTCTGCAGCGGATTGCAGAATACTTCCATGAAAGTTTCCCGGAGATCTTCATGGACAATTCCCAGGCCACCTGTGTGCACGTAAGTAGTCTTTTCCTGTGGGGCATGCTGTGTATCTGCTAAACCACAGGGAATTAGATACCCACTGCACATCACTTTTTCTTCATATTAAAATATAAGAGTGTGTAACCCCTACAGTTTGATTAGAGTAGCATATTCACCAGAGGTGTCTTCCCCAGCATTATGCCCTGCTACATTGCTGTCCAGCAATTGCCTGGACTACTCTGAAGTTAAAAACAGCTCCTGAATCTCAAGGAGAATGGATCCCCATTCCCCGGTCTCCCATTCTGCTCCTCCTCTTCCTCATCCTAAACCACATCCTCACTGTTGCCTGAGGTGGCTTGAGACTCTGACTGTGTGAGGAATCCACACTGCTTTTGTGAGTAGTGGTGGGGTTGCTGCTAAGAATCATATGCAGCTTTGTACAGAAGCAGTATGTCTGTGATGCAGAACCACAGTGACTGTTTGCCTCCCTTGTCTTCTGGTCCACCTGTCAAAGTTCTTTGATTTTAATGCAGCAGTGTCAGGTGTAGCCCTTTTCCCCATACTCCACATGAGGTTTTCACAGATGTCATTGTTGCACTGGCTGGTTCAGAGTTGTCATCAGCGGTATTGGTCGGGTCTTCATGCTGATCAAACAGGAAATGGGAATTCAAAAGTTCCTGGAGATTTAACAGGGGAAGGGCTGTTTCCTGTGTACTTGGGTGCCATGCCGAGGAGTAGAAAATGATCACCAACCAGAGTGGTCACAGTAGAGCAGGAGTTGGCAACCAGAGATGGCACACGTGCCCATTCTGAGCAGCATGCAGGACACCTGACCCTGTGGTGCTGCTCAGCATGGCAGTGAGCACACTGGCTGCTCTCCCCTGCTAGCACCTCTTCCCCAGTGGGGCCTGGAGCCACAAGAGCTGTGCGCAGGCAGCAGCTCCTTTCCCTGCTGGTCCCAACCCGCAGCAGGACCTCAGGCTGCAAGAACTGCTCATGCACAATGGCTCCATTTCCATGCTGGCCCCACACACAGCAGCTGCTGAGGATCTAGCACAGGGGCCAGCAAAGGTCGCCTACTGGTAGACCATTGTGGGACACTTCCTGGAGGCCAGTTCAATCAACTTAAGCAACACTGCGTCTATACTGCTTCTTTGTTGACCCATCAACATTGAATTAAGCACCATACTTTTCATGGGAGTGGAGCAATTCATTGATGCAATAGGCAAATCAAGTCAGCAGAAGGGATCTGGTAATATAAATGCATACGTTATTAGCAGAGCCGTAACTACAGAGGGGCAAATGGGGCTTTGCTCCAGCTGTGCTAGAGCGGCTCCATTGAGCCGCTCCATTAAAGGGCACGTTCCTTGCCAATTGCTCCAGGTGCCAGCTATTGTAGAGGGGCACTGGATTCTTTAGTTATGGCTCTGGTTATTAGGTAGATGTAAGGTGCCTTCTGGTGCCTAGTGTAGATCAGACCTTTATGACTACAGAAGTACATTTCATGATTAGGTTTAATGTATTTTATGAAGACTATGGACATTTATAGCAAAGGCTAGTTTTCTTCTGAAATTCAGGGTTGTGGTGTTTTGGAATACCTAGGGTCATTGGGGTTGTCATAGTGATAAATGGGAGAGTCGTTTAGGTGCTAGGAAAACCTATCTGTCTCCTCTCTCTCTCTCAGTTCTCTTTCAATAAAGACTTCTATTACAGCTCTGAATATGCTGTCCTCTTTATTGGATTATAATCTCCCTTAAAACTCTACATCTGGCGACAGAGGATGGGATATGTGATGGAGTGGCTATCCTCAACAATCCTGGCAACTCTGGAAAACCAGAATACAATGTAAGAAACAAAACTTTATTTTACTGCTTGCATGGGGGTTGGGTTGTAGCTGTGAAAGCTGATCTGTTTGCCTAAGGGCTAGCTGGCTATTCTGAAAGCTGATCTGCCTGTTGTTAAGCACAAGGAAGAGATAAGGCTGGCTGGCTATTCTGAAAGCTGATCTGCCTGCTGTTAAGAGAAGAGACAAACAATAACCACAAGAGGGCATCATGGCTTTACTTACTACAACCTTTGAAGCATATGATCATTCAGCAGATTCCTGGCAGACATATACAGCCCGATTTCAAAATTTTGTAATAGCAAACAACATAACTGATGAGAAGAAGGTACCAGTTTTTCTAACAGTCATTGGAGTTAAGACTTATAATTTGCTATGTGATTTGCTTTATCCGGAGAAGCCAGAGCAGAAACCTTACGGGGACCTAGTGGAAGTTCTGGGAGCACATTTTTCCCCAAAGCCACTAGTAACTGCAAAGAGGTATAGGTTCTACCAAAGGAACCAAGAGGAAGGAGAATCAGTTGTACAATTTGTAGCAGCTCTGCGGAAGCTGGCAGCACACTGTGACTTCAAGAACATGTTAGAGGAAATGCTGCGTGACAGGCTGGTGTGTGGCCTGCACAGTGAATCAACACAAAAACGCCTATTGACTGAAGGTCAACTCACCTTGCAGAAAATGCTGTGGAAATTGCAGTCTCCATGGAACACGTCACCCAAGACATGCAACAGATCGGGGTCAGTGTCCATAAAGCATCCCTACAACCTGCCCCCAGGGCACCGGGGAGACAAGAATGTTACCGTGTGGGAAGCAGGACCACCTCGCATCTGAGTGCCAGTTTAAGGAACTACTGTGTCAACAATGTGGTAAGAGAGGACACATTGAACGTCCCTGCAAACAAAGGAAGGGTGAGCCAAACAGAAGAGGCAGACCTGAGAAAAATGGGCCATTGGTTTGGCAGACTAAGAGGGAAATTCTGCATGCAGTAAAGCAGAATACAGGTGATCATAGTGACACCCAACTGGAAGATGAAGATTCCCTCCATGTTTTGTCTATAACAGCTGACCCACGTAAATTCTGGGTAACACCTGTGTTGGAAGGCAAACCTATACGCATGGAACTGGACACTGGTGCAGCAGTTTCATTAGTTTCTAACCTTGTGTATGAGAAGGACTTTAGACATCTGCCACTTAAGCCGACAGTAGTCATTTTGAAGACGTATACTGGAGAGACTGTTCCCCTGTTGGGTACTATTGATGTGAAAGTAGAACTCAATGGACAGACCACAAAGCTACCACTGTTTGTGGTAAAGGGGAATTACCCAGCCCTAATGGGAAGATCTTGGATCAGGAAAATCCAACTCGATTGGTCACAAGTGCATCAATTGACTAAAGAAGAAATTAATCTAGCAGCGGTACTAACGAAACATGCTGCTGTTTTCGGTGAAGACTTAGGCAATATGAAGGGAATCACTGTGAAATTAAATATAAGGCCTAATTGCCAACCAAAATGTTTGAAGGCCAGGATGGTGCCATTTGCCATCAGACCCAAGGTGGAAGAAAACTTGGAATGGTCAGTCAAGGAGGGAGTCTTGGTGCCAGTTACTCACAGCCAGTGGGCGACACCCGTTGTCCCAATAGTGAAGAAGGATGGCTCCATTCGGATTTGTGGAGATTTCAGGGTCACTGTCAACCCAGTGTTATGTGCAGAACAATATCCTCTTCCCCGCATTGAGGACATCTTTGCAGGTTTGGCTGGAGGACAAAAATTTAGCAAGATTGATTTGAGTCAAGCGTACTTACAGATGCATGTTGAAAAAGAATCTCAAGAATTGTTGACAATCGTAACACATAAGGGGTTGTACAGATACTGTCGTTTACCTTTTGGCATTACTTCAGCCCCAGCTTTGTTCCAAAGGGCAATGGATCAGATTTTGAGTGGTTTATCAGGAGTACAGTGCTATCTGGATGGCATCCTGGTCACGGGCAAAAATGAGGAGGAACACCTTACGAACTTGGAAGCTACTCTGCAAAGACTGGAAGAGTATGGTTTACATGTTCACAGAGACAAATGTAAGTTTTTCCAGCCCTCAGTTGAATATTTAGGACATATAATTGATGCTGATGGTCTCCGTAAGTCTCCAGCCAAGGTTAAGGCTATTGTGGATGCTCCACTACCTCAGAATGTAAGCCAACTTCGCTCTTTTTTAGGCTTATTAAACTATTATGGCAAGTTTATTCCACAATTAGCGATGCTCCTGAAACCCCTACATGAGCTTCTGCGGCCGAAAAAGGCCTGGAACTGGACTGAAGCCTGTGATGTTGCATTTAATGAAGCTAAACGCTCACTGGTAAACTCTGAGGTTCTGACACATTTTGACCCATCTTTGCCCCTACAGTTGGCTTGTGATACCTCCCCTTATGGAGTTGGGGCTGTATTGTCACATAATATGCCTTCTGGTGAAGAGAGGCTGATTGCTTTTGCTTCACGCTCCTTGACCAAGGCAGAAACTAACTATGCCCAAATTGAACGCGAAGCACTGGGCATTGTTTTTGGCGTTCGGAAATTTCACCAGTACCTGTGGGGAAAGAAGTTCACGCTTCTCACTGACCATGGACCCCTGACATCAATTTTGGGGCCACACACAGGCATCCTACATTTGGCTGCTAGTCGGATGCAACGATGGGCATTGATACTTTCTGGATACACATATGAAATCAAGTATAGGCAATCCTCTTTGCATTGCAATGCTGATGGCCTTTGAAGGCTACCCTTACCGGCACACAGTCAGGATCTGGGCCAGGAAGGAATCTTTTACCTTGAACAGGTGGAAAACACACCCGTCACGACTTCTCAAGTGAAGAAAGCAACATGGGTTGACCCAGTACTCTCACGAGTTATGGATTTCGTGATGCATGGAACTTTCTTACCCGACTCTCAGGTCTCTCCTGACCTCCGCCCCTATGTGTCTAGGAGGACAGAGTTATCGACCCAATCCAGGTGTTTGTTGTGGGGTATGCGTGTCATTATCCCACCTTCATTAAGACCACGTTTGTTGGAACAGCTCCATTCAAGTCACTGTGGCATAGTGCGCATGAAAGAAATTGCATGGAGCTATTTCTGGTGGCTGGGCTTAGACAGGGCCATTGAAGAAATGGCTAGAGCTTGTACCTCATGCCAGAGCGTCCAGAGCGTGCCTCAGTTGGCACCTCTTCACCCATGGGATTGGCCCGAAAGGCCATGGCAACATACCCATGTTGATTTTACTGGCCCATTTGAAGGATGTATGTTTTTAATTGCTGTGGGTGCCCATTCAAAATGGCCAGAAGTCTCGGTAATGCAGTCCACTACTACGGAAGCCACTATTCAGACCCTGCGTGGCTTTTTTAGTCGTTACAGTCTTCCAGAACAGCTGGCGAGTGGCAATGGACCACAATTCATTTCTCAGGATTTTGAAACTTTTATGAAGGCCAATGGAATACATCACATCAGGTCAGCACCGTATCATCCTTCCACCAATGGACTTGCTGAAAGGTTTGTACAGACTATGAAGCAAGCTCTAAAATCTGCAAAGGGACGTTCACCTCTTCATAAGCGTCTGGACAACTTCTTGTTGTCCTACAGAAACACTCCACAGGCTACAACTAAGGCATCTCCAGCTTTTCTTATGATGGGATGGTAGTTGCGCTCTTGCTTTGATTTGTTGAAACCACGAGACACACAGCAAGTGGTTCAACGCCAACAGCAGGACCAGGTCAGCAGACATTCACCAAGCACAAAGGGCCGCACCTTCAGTATTGGACAGCCAGTTCTTGTGCGAAACTATGCTTCAGGAGCTAAATGGGTCCCAGCAACGGTCATTGCCCAGACAGGACCTGTTTCCTATTCTGTCCAGACAGCAAGTGGCCTAGTTTGGCGACGGCATGTAGATCAACTGCTTCTCCATCATATCCACACAGAAGATGCATCTCCAGCAGACATATTTGACTTCACCCTTACTGATGATACAACATCAGAGCATGAAACTACTATTTCTGTCTCTCCTGCTCCAGCCACCCCTTCAATGCCTTCAGCCTCCCTGGACCAACCGGACACAACATCCTCTCCGGTTCCGGCTACTTCCCCAGTACCTGTGATCCCACCACCACCAATACCACCTTGTGGGGTGGGCACACCAGAAGTGCGCCGTAATCCACCTCGCGACAGAAGGCCTCCTAATCGGCTGGATCTTTAGCTAGTGGTGACCCCCTCTTCATGGGGCAGAATAATTCCCCAGGGGTTTGCCGGAGATGGGGCAGTCTACCCTCATCTCCTAATTTAGTTCTTATTCTTTCTGGGGGGGAGGGCTTTATTCTGGGGAGGGGTGTTCATTAGAGGGGGAGGAATATGTGGTGTTTTGGACTACCTAGGGTCATTGGGGTTGTCATAGTGATAAATGGGAGAGTCGTTTAGGTGCTAGGAAAATCTGTCTGTCTCCTCTCTCTCTCTCAGTTCTCTTTCAACAAAGACTTCTTATACAGCTCTGAATATGCTGTCCTCTTTACTGGATTATAATCTCCCTTAAAACTCTACAAGGGTTGGGTTTTTCAAACTGCACTAAATACCAAAGGCAAGAATTCCAACTCTCTTAAAGGAATATTTTCCCATCTACATAAATAATCCACTGTTAGCTTCATTTGAAAATGACATCTGACTGCTCTGATTCAGTAACCAAGGGCATGTCTACACTGATGGCGGCAAATTCTCTGCTGTCAGTTCACTCTTCCAGGTTCGATTGAATGGTCTGTCAAGACGCGCTTAATCGATCTACAGCTCAGTGCTGTAACTCCAGCCCTATAAAAGGAGTGCTAAGGTGACTGGACGGCATTTCTGTTCAACTTATCACAGTGTGTACAGAGAGGTACGTGGGAGTTATTAGGGTGACAGGAGATATGCAAGGTATTTTATGTACCTTGCACATCTCTCATCGACTGTCACCAAAAAGTACAATGAATGTAGACTAGGACTGAGAAGAGAGGAAAAGGGGAACAGCAAGACAAACCTAGATTATTTAATTATGCGTGTGTGTGTATCCCTGCTGATGACTAGTAATTGCAATTCATTGTTTGCGAAGGTTATATGAATTATTTAAGAAATAGGAAGAGTTAATAAACATAAAATTTTTAACTCACTACATGCAAGGTTCTACGTTTCATATTTATAGCTGGAAAGAAGCCTGTATTGTTAGAATCGGCTACCATTGACTTCAGTGTACTGTAGATCTGAGTGGTTGTCCCAGCTATGCTCCAAATAAACAACTCTCCAAACTCCTTAAATTTAGATTCTGTATACAGGGCTGGATTAATGCTCTTGCAGGCTGAGGGCTATGAGATTTTTGGGGGCTCATAGGCAGCCACTGGCCAGCCTGGGGCCAGAAGAGTGGAGGCTCTGTCACCTGGGGAACCATACATACATTGCCCCCCCATCAATGGCAGTGCACGATGGGAGAGCTCTGTGGGCCCATGTCCCATTCTCCCCTACCCCCGGCAGTGATAGCACCCTGCAGGGTTGGGAACAACATTCTCTCTAAGGCCCTGAGGCAGCTGAGCAACTCATGTTGCTCGCTGTGAGGCCCCCCTCCTTGGGCCCCATCCTGCCCCCCTGCTCTCCCAGTAAGCCCCCCCCCCCGAGCCAGTCCAATCCCTTCATTCCTCCCACCCTAGCCTGCTCCCCTAGTAACACCCCAGCCGGCTCAACCCCTCCCTCACTCTTACCTAGCAGCTGGAGCGGCATGGCAAAACCATGGCTTCTCCAGTTGGAGAAGCACTGATGGAGCATGCTCAGAACTTTTGAGCATGCTCTATCAGAACTTCTCTGGGCGGGAGTTTTTAAAACTCCCAGCTCCAGAGGAGCTCTCAGCTGGCCGGAAGACAGAGTCTTCTAGCCTGGTAGGGACTCTGGCTGCTAGCCATGCACAGCTGGAAGTGTCCCCTGTGCGGGACAGCCATGGGGGTGGCGCGGCCATGCAGCTGACAAGGAACATTGGTTGGGAAGAGTCTGTGGGCCCATGTTCTACTCTCCCACTGCTGTGGGGGTTGTGTGGCAGCTGTGAGAGGTTCTCTGTGACTCCCTGTCTACATCCACATCAGTGTCAGAGAGCACCCTGCCTGCCTGCAAGCTGTGACAGCCTGAGCAGTAGGGGTTCTGCTCTCACATTCTCCCTCTTGCTTCCCCTCCCTTCCTCACAACCCCCTTACCCCAGAGTATCACCCGCTTACATCTGCCTCTGCTCCAGCCTCCTTCCCCCAGCCTCATAACCTCACTGTCTCCTGATTGCCCTGCATATCTCATCCCTCCTCCAGCCATCCACTAGTCCTTACCAACTCATCCTGTCCTGCCTCCTTCAACTCCTCTAGTCCTTCACATCCTTGTTCACCTCTCTTGCCCAGTTCCCCTCTCCCCTCCAGCCTCCTTGTGCCTGTGGTTGCTAGAAGTCCAGCCTGGAGCAGGCTGCATCCCCCTTCCTGCAAAAGGAAGGCAGTTGGCAGCTTCCTGGAATGGGGAAATTGCAGCCAGTTCAGCTGGAAGCAGCCTAAAGACAATCTTCCTGCTGTTGGAGGGTGTGACCAGGAGGCTATGCTCCCTGGAGTAGGGCGTGGGAAGGTCCTACATTTCCTTAAGGTAGTGCCTCCTTGGGAGCAGGGGATAGCCAGTTGGGGCTGGATTTTGGCAGGGCCCTGGGCTGCAGCCCCTCTGACTCCTGGGTTAATCTGGCCCTGGCTATATAAACAGATTCTTTATCATTAGTTCACATTCTTGCATGTCCACAAAAATTAATGAATTTATCAAGTGTTGAATATATAGTTCAATAAGAATGGCTCTCCAGCAAGAATTTGTAAGTAAACTTTCATAGCGTTTCTGTGGAGACAGCATCACAGGACTTAATAAAACCAGCTGGTCCATCAAGGGTTCATTCACCTGCTCACCCACCAATGTGATTTATGCCATCATGTGCCAGAAATGCCCCCACCGATACTTTGGACAAACAGAGGACAGTCTCTTTGCAAAAGAATAAATGGACACAAATCTGCCATCAGAAATAACAACATTCAAAAACCAGCAGGTGAGCACTTAAATTTTTCTGATCACGCCATTGATGATTTGCTAACAGCTGTGCTCAAACAGATGAATAACACAGCAAGACTTTAAAGAGAAACTTCAGAATTAGAATTCATATGCAAATTTGACTCTGTCTCTTCAGGACTAAATAAGGACTTCAGATTTTTTTTCCCCATTACAACAGGTGATTTGACCTCATCTTCTTCTATATGCTGTTCCCCATTGTTTGACTCTTAACTGCTTTGATTTACTGTTACAGTGTGACCTGATTCTATGACTTACACTTCCCTGCATTTATTTTCCTCCCATTCTGTAAGTCCCCCATCTTCAAAGTGTCTGTTGAAGTGGGATTCTTCTTCAAGCAGTGTCCCTGCTGCTCCACTGTAGATGTGTGGCTGTGCCCGCACCCAGCGTCGGGAGGTGCGCGCGTGCCCAAAGGGCTCGCAATCACTTTAACACCATTTGGAACGTGCCCCCCACCCCACCCAGCAGCTCCTTCTCAACCGCCGTTCACTCAGCAACCAAACTACAGCAGCTCCTCAGCCTGACTGAGTTTAGTTTAGTGGTAGCGTTATACTTAGTTACTTTTTCTTTCTTTATAGTTAGCTAGTTGGTTAGTGCTTAATTAATGTTTTGAACTGCTTTCTTTTTAAAAAAAAAAATAGAGAGAGAAAGATTCCTCACAGACTCTAACGTTACCAGCAGCAAGGACAATGCCGACAGCCTCGGGCTTCAAGCTGTGTGCCACTTGTAATGATCCCATGCCCGCCTCAGACGGCCATGAAAACTGTATAAAATGCTTAGGAGAGGGGCACCTGGCTCACTCCTGCCCTTACTGCACCAGCCTGAAATCAAGGGCTAGGAAGGAAAGGAGCAGAAAGTTAAAGCTCCTCCTGATGGAAGGAGCCCTTCGCCCGGCATCGTATCCCAGCGAATCGCTGCTCAGGGACACAACTCTGAAGTGGGCATCCACCTCATCTTCACCAGTGCCAACAAAAAAAGTTAGATCTGGCCACAGTTGCTCAGGGTCTAGGGAGGCTTCAGGACCCTCCAAAAAACCCCGTGACAGGGTGAATTTGCACCCCTCAGGCTCGTCAGCAAAGCGAGGGTCAAGACCGGCACTGAGCGGCCCCGCGCTGGTCCCGCAGCTTCCTTCTCTGGGCGCACTGCCATCAACCAACACACTGGCACCGCCGACACCTCCAGCGGTACCCATGCCACCCACCAATGGCGCTTTAGCCCCAGGAGCGCCGCTTGCAGGATCGACAGCCCTGGCACCATTGCCCAGCACAGAATACTCTGTTGCCGGCGCCCACAGCAACCTTCCTGCCCATGCTCAACGCGCCGCTGCTGCCAGCGCCTTTTTATGCTCAGATGCCAGGATCCCTCCATCAAATGCGGGTACCGCAGCCTCTGCATGCCCCTCCCCCAGCTCCGCCCCCTACGGTACCGGGGCAGGGGACAGAGCAAGCCAACCCTAGCCACCTACAATTTCCTCCTCACAAACACAGGAGGAAGACAAAGCATTTCTTGAGAGATGAATTTTCTTCAGGCTCCTCACTGGAGTTTTCCCCTCTTTATGGGATGCAATCCTCGGAGGAGGATGACAGGTCTGCATCCCCACCTTCCTTTGACCAACGATCTCAATACAGTTCAGATGGGGATGCTCACATCGACAGCAGTCCACCACAGCAAGCAACCATGGCGCCTCAACAGGCCCAAATGTGGCCCTGGCTAAACATTCCATGGTACCTGTTCTCCCCGCAGGGAATACCATGGGTATCATGGCCAAATTGGGTGCCCTATGCACAACCTCCAACACAGGTACAGAGTATGCAGAACACCCCGGCCATAGTAACACCGGCACAGGACAACCACAAAAAACCTCAGGGTACGGATATTCCCCAGGACATGAACCCCAATGATGACCCACTGCCTTGGGCGGATGATGCCAAGCAGTTTCAAGGGCTCTTTAAGCGGGTTGTTGCAACATTGGATTTACCAGAGCAGTCCGTGCCTAGTTCTAAGCACAAATTATATAGGATTTTGCAATCCACTACCTCATCCAAAGTTTCCCTGCCCATGGATGAGGGCATTATGGAGCCAGCAACTATCGTCTGGCAGAATCAGGCCTCAGCACCACTGACTAATAGGAAAACAGACAAAAAAATATTTCATCACACCAAGTAATAACGAGTTCCTTTTTTCCCACCCACAAGCAAACTCCTTAGTAGTTGATGCAGCAAACCAGAGGCTAAAGCAAGCTCATAATAGAGCCACCCCATCAGACAAAGAAGACAAAAAGATGGACCTCCTAGGGAAGCAGATTTATACATCTGCCACATTACAGTTGAGGATGGCAAACTATGCCACCCTTCTATCGAATTACAGCCACGACAATTACTCAAAGTTGATAGACTTTATTGGTTCAGTTCCAGAGGATAGGAAGGAGTGCTTTAACTCCATCATTCAAGAAGGATTCCTAATATCCAGAACAGCTCTCCAAGTGGCACTGGACATAGTGGATATGGCAGCTAGGACTATAGGATCCATGGTGGTCCTTCGTCGATCCTCCTGGCTTCATGCAGCAGCGCTACCCAGGCAGCTTCAGTCCATCATCAAGGACCTTCCATTTGACAGGAACAAGCTATGTGCACAAAAGACCAACGAAATTATGCACTCACTCAAGGACTCAAGGGCCACTCTCTGAACACTAGGCATTCAGGCCCCCATGCCTAGATTTAGATACAACATGTATCAACCTAACTCCGGTACTAGATACCCTTATCAACAACACAGGAGATTTGATAGTATACGCTCATGAGCTAGGCAGTCAAACTTGAGGCGCAGGCAGAATGCACAGTCCTCCTCCAACCTGCAGCAGTCAGGGGCTAAGCAGCAATTTTGAGAACTTGGTCGAGGGTGCACCCAGTCATTCAACAGTCCATGGCAGTAGTAACACCAGAAATTCCCTCCTCTTTAAGAATAAGTTAACACCATTCCTGCACCGATGGTCTGCCATCACGTCGAACAGATGGGTGTTGGAGATAATCAACTCCGGATATCTAATTCCTTTTTCATCTAAACCTCTTCCCAAAACCCCTTCCCCATCCCTTTTCAGGGACCCCTCTCACGTACAAGTACTACGTGAAGAGATACACACTCTTTTGAGCATTGGGGCAATAGAGGAGGTACCCGCCCATTTCAGGGGAAAGGGGTTTTACTACCGATATTTTCTAACAAAGAAGAGAACAGGGGGTTGGAGACCAATCTAAGACCTCAGAGGCCTCAACAAATTTATCAGGGTGCAGAAGTTCAAGATGGTAATGCTGTCTAACATCCTTCCTTCCCTAGAACAAGACAACTGGCTGGTGTCCCTCGACCTCAAAGACGCGTATGTCCACATCTCCATTCACCCCGCACACAGGAAATTTCTTCATTTCACTTTTCAGGACTGTCATTACCAATTCAACATACTCCCATTTGGCCTCTGCACAGCCCCCAGGGTTTTTTCAAAGGTCATGGCGTCAGTCGCAGCTCATTTACGAATGCAAGGGATAGTAATCTTCCCCTACTTGGATGATTTCCTGCTGAAAGCACGGTCACTCGTGGAGGCCGAACAAGCAGTGACACTTACGGAGTGACTCTTCCTCTCCCTAGGTCTGACAATCAACTACAAAAAATGCTCCCTGTACCCAGCACAGGAGATTCAATTTATAGGTGCGATGATTCATACCCCCTCCTGCAGGGCCTTCCTCACAAACGACCGAGTCACAGCCATACTAAACATCATAAGAAATGCTCTTTCTGCACCTGCGGTTACAGCTCTCACACATATGCAGCTTTTGGGGCACATGGCAGCAGCAACATACCTCGTACCCAACGCCAGACTCCATATGAGACACCTACAGATATGGTTCCTGAAGAACTTCAAATCACACACACACTTGAAACACCGTATACTTTCTATACCAGAAATAATAAAGGACACTCTTACATGGTGGGCCTCGCTGGAAAACCTCCGGCAGGGTGTTCCTTTCTCTTAGAGGCCACCAGTTCTCCTACTCGTAACCGATGCCTCCCTTACAGGATGGGGTGCACATCTGGGGGACCTGACGGTGCAGGCCAAGTGGTCGCATCACGAGAGGCATCTACACATAAACCTTCTTGAGCTACGGGCAATAAGGAATGCCTGTTGACATTTCCTATACATGATAGCAGGGAAAAGCATAAAGGTATTAATGGACAATGTTGCAGCAATGTATTACACCAATCGACAGGGGGGTGCCTGTTCCCAGTCTTTATGTGCAGAGGCCCTCAAGTTATGGGAGTGGGCTATATGCCATGGAATATGGCTAGCGGCAATCTATTTACCTGGCAGGCTCAACACGACTGCGGACGTGCTGAGCAGAAACTTCGTGGAACCCCACGAATGGGAATTAGACAATGCAGTCCTCGCAGACATAGTCCATTGATGGGGTCAGCTGATGACAGACCTGTCTGCGACACAGAGCAGCAAGTGCGTCTGATTTTGTTCCAAAGTAGGTCTCGGTCACGGGTCAATGGGGGACACATTCCTAATAAAGTGGCATCGGGTTCTCCTCTATGCTTTTTCCCCGATTCCCATGATCCCCAAAACACTCCAAAAGACAAAGCAGGACAAGGCAATACTCACACTGATCACCCCTGTGTGGCCGAGGCAAACATGCTATTCTTCTCTTCTTCAAATGTCAATAGTGACTCCGATCACCCTTCCACTCATCCCAAGTCTGCTCACGCAAAACAAGGGAAAAACTCAGCATACTTACCTGAACAATCTTTATCTCATGGCCTGGCTCCTAGATGGCTCAATGACCTAGAACAACAGTGCTCGGATAGAGTAAAACAAGTGTTAATAAACAGTAGAAGGCCAGCAACCAGGGTGACTTACCTACAGAAATGGAGGAGATTTGCCAGGAGTGTCACCTTTCACTGCAATCTGCCCAGATCCCAGATGTACTTCAGTATCTCCTTGACCTGAAAGAGAAAGGATTAGCTGCAACCACTATTAAAGTCCACTTGTTGGCCATCTCGACTTTCCACGATTTGGCGGACGACTCATCCTTATTTTCTCACCACATTGTGAAATGATTCATGGATGGTATCCACAATACCTTCCTGGATGTTAGACCACAAGTCCCTCCATGGGACCTGTCTCTAGTTTTGAGATCCCTCACTAGACCACCCTTCAAACTGCTGGCATCATGCTCCTTACTCCATATGTCAATCAAGGTTTCATTTTTAGTGGCAATAACATCGGCTAGGCGCATTGGTGAAATAGCAGCACTGATGGCTTGCCCCACCTTCACCACCTTTACGAAGAACAAAGTTTCCCTTAGGTCACACCCCAAATTTCTACTGAAGGTCTCCTCGGCATTCCATATCAATAAGGCATTACATCTGCCAGTTTTCTGCCCAAAACCGCATAAAACTCAAACAGAGGCTGCTTTGCATACCCTAGATGTTAAATGGGCAATAGCTTACTATATAGACAGAACGAAGACCTTCCGCAAAACGCCCAGGCTATTTGTCTCAATCACGGAAAAGTCAAAAGGCAATCCAATTTCAAAACAGAGACTATCTAAGTGGATCTCTACCTGTGTCCACATCGCATACAGGAAGCACGGCTTCGAACCTCCGCACTCACTTAGAGCCAACTCTACGAGATCAATCTTCAGTTCTACAGCATTTCTCCACAATGTCCAATCGTAGACATTTCTAGAGCAGCTACCTGGGCGTTGATACCTTCATAAAGCACTATATGATTGATCTTGATGCCTCTGTGGATGCATCTGTAGGGCTTGCAGTACTTAGTACAGCTACCAGGGGTAGCTCCAAAGTCCCCTCCACCAACTAATGTACTGCTTGATAATCACCTGCAGTGGAGCAGCGGGGACACTGCTCGAAGAAGAAATGGAGGGTACTCACCTGTTGTGCAGTACCCACGGTTCTTCAAGATGCGTGTCCCTGCACTGCTCCGCTTCCCACCCGCCTCCCCTCTACTTTGGAGTACCCATTGTCATCAGTGCTCCGTGGTAGAGAAGGAACAGCCAGGTGGGGGGGAGGGCTAGTGCGTTCCAAATGGCAGGAAAGTGATCGCAAGCCCTTTGGGCGTGCACGCGCCCCCCATTGGGATTTGCTGTAAAGATCTCCGACGCTGGGTGCGGGCGTAGCCACACACCTACAGTGAAGCAGTGCAGGAACACGCATCTCGAAGAACCATGGCTACTGCACAACAGGTGAGTAACCTCCATTTTTCTCCCATGAAAGCTCATGCGATAAATAAATTTGTTAGTTTTTAAAAGTGCCACACGACTCCTTGTTTGTTTTGCTTAACTAGACTAACACGGCTTCCCCTTTGGAACTTGTCAGCCAGACAGTTATAGACCTGTTTGATGTGGATTGATCTGCTAACCAGATGCTATGGGCTTTGCGTTCCCCCCAGTTTCCCATGTCCAGTTTCTGATTTTCACCAGAGTGAATAGCCCATGGATGCCCAAACCATCCGTTGACATTTTGGAGCTGATTGGATGGAGCATTCAAAAGTTATTATGTTGCAGATAAAGAGAAATGCCATCATGTTGTCCATAGGGCCTTGCTTTGTGCAGTTATGGTTGAGACACTCACCAGCAGGTTGTGATATTCAAGAACCGAATCACAAATTTTCCTTTTCAAGGAAAAATACTGCTTTCAAAAAGATTGTAATTGATTCTAAAACAGCTGTCAGATGTAAAGTCAGATTTTTTACCCAAAGAGGAACAGTACGTATTTGTAACATCAGGATGTTCAGTACGTTACTAAAGATTTGCAGCTGATCAGATAGCATAGATGTCCTGATTATAAATTTAGCAAGGAACTTTCCAGTTACACAGAACTGCTCGATTCATGGTCAGCATCAAAATGAAAGTTTGTCCAAATGCATTTGTAGGAAGTCAGCCAAAAAATCAAACACTTAAGCATGTAGAGTACCTGTTTTAAGTTCAGATACTTAGTGGTTTACATTTTTAAAATACATGCTACCATTATCATTGCATACATTTTTATATATAAAGCAAATGCTTATGTCAACTTAATGAACTCCAAATGTGGCCCTGGAGTTGCTTAAGTTGACTTAAACCTGGTTAAGTTCACTTAAGCCTCCAGTGTAGACATACCGCAATGTGCAGGAGAGGGAAGCAGCAAGAAGAGCAGGTAGGGAAAGCAGGTTCCATTTGATGTTTTGGGGAAAAGTTGGAAAGAATAATAAGTGTGGGCAGAGAAGAGAGGGCAGAAGGCCACAAACAGTCTGTGCAGTGGTGAGAAATGGCAGATGAAGAAGAGAGGTAGCTAGAAAGCCATCAAGGATTGTGCAGGGTTGAATAGCAATAGTGAGAGCATGAAGTAGTCTATGCAGGAGGGAGAAATATCAGTGGGAGTAGAATATTAGTCCTTGCAGAAAGAGAAAGTGTGAAAGGCGTAACAGAACCAGGGGACACAATCCACCTCTTCCTCTGGTATTTCACTTTTGAATGAGGTCTGTTCTGTATAATTATATCCATTATTTTTTCTTTGAACATAAAATTTTAGTTCAGTTTTCTTAGGGCAGCAAAAAACCAACTCTGCACCTTTGCTGAGTATGAATTCAGCATAATTCAGGATTAAGCCCAGTAAATTCATAGACTTGAGGTTTTGGACGATTAAAGGAATTTTCAGTTTAATTAATAGACATCAAGGGATATGACCCTGTTTCAGGTAAGTGTGGTTCAGATAATCAAATGCAAGGGCATCGCTGGAGCCTGGCACACGGGGCACATGCCCTGAGTCCCAGCGCCAGTGCCCTGAATGTCTGGGGCAGCCGCTGCCTCTCCCATCCCCATCCCTGGCTGGAGATCCAGGGCCCAGCCGCCTGTGGTGGTGCCTGCCTCTCCCGTCCCAGTCCCAGGCCTGGCCGCCCATGGCAGCGCCCACTTCTCCCGGCCCCATCCCCGGCCAGGTATACAAGGCCAGGGTGGTGGGGGCAGGAGCCCAAAGCCGGGTTGGGGCTGGGCGGAGAATCAGGGCTGAGGGGACAGGGCCTGGGCCCGTGACGCAGGTCTTTCCTCATGGCAGTGACGCTCCTGATCAAATGTGATCTGAACTGCACTGAAGGTATTATAACAGAAAGACTATAGATAACTTTTTTAGGTCTTGCCAACCAACTTTATTGTTGTAATACCATAAATAGCTATACACCGATTCCAGGAAACTGAAAATAAAAGCAACGGACAAGCCAAAACATAAGGAACAATATTGATTTAAAAATCACACTTCTGCCTGAACATTTTCTATGCATTGCTATAAGAGTAATATCTAATATTCCTATAACTGAAGGAAATTAAAGAACAATGCATTCTTTGTATTTGTATACTTAGTTTATCTGACAGTTTTTCTCTTTCCTAAGTGTAGTCAGCTATTTAGTAAGTTCCCTTTTTTGTTTCTGTGAGTGTTCTGACATAGCAACAGGGAAAAAAAGAACATTTTTAAGAGTTAAAAAAAAATTTGCTATGAAACTACAAAAAGTAGCCAAAGGAAGCCAGGTATGATACACGAAACTCCTTTCAGCTTTTTTTTTTAAATGGACTCACTCAGGGGTTAAAGTATAATTTGGCAGGCCTGGGAACCCGCCGAAATTGGCGTCCACCCCTCATACCAGAGCGGGCCCCCTAACGCACCCCAGCTCCTGCCCCATACACGCTTGCCCCTCACCCCCTGTTTCCTGGCCACTATGGGGAGGAGCCCCAGCCTGGGCTGAGGCGTTGGCCTAGAGCCTGGTCTCACTGAGCTTCTGAACATGCTCAGTGAGACCAGGCTGGGGGGTGGAGTTTTTACTACTCCCTGCCCTGCCCAGTGCTGCTGAATGTCATTCCAGGGCTTGCTGTTTTTAGGGGTTCCGCATTCTGGCCCCTAAAAATAGAAAATGGAACCAGAATGCTGCATTCCGGGGCCTACTGTTTTTAAATGGTGGGCCCCAGAACTCAGCGTTCCAGCTCCATTTTCTATTTTTAGAGGCCCTGGAATGCTGAGCCCCTAAAAATAATGGGCCCTGGAATGATGTTCCACCACATTCCTACTTACTTTAACCCCTGGACTCAATTATACATTGATATGTACTTAATATGTCTTTTGTTAACATTAGCAGCACCATCTAAATAGGCACATTTTTAAGAAAGTGCTTTTTATCTAAGCTATCTATCAGTAACACCTGGGATTCTTCCATTTGAAATTAAAAAAAAAATCTGCACTGTTTATGCTTATCTGTTTTTTCATTTCTGTATGTCTGGACAAAGAAGTTAGACTAGCCGATTTCCCTTTTGTTTCTAGTCGGAGACACACACAACCAGGATGCTGTTTTGTTATATTTGGGTGCAGATACTGAAGGAAATGGTTATTTGTTTTTTTAAAATGTTTAACTTAAAACTTTAAGAAGTTCAGAAATATTTCAGTTGGGTTTTATAAAAACTGAAATCTTTATTTTGAGAAGACTATAACCTAATGTTTATGGAAATTGTATGTTTGATATAAAAAATACAGCTGAAAAGACTTCTAGAAAACCATCTGTATTTTCAGAGACATTAATTTATTCAACCTCTGACCGGTATTGATTATGACACGAATATATCAAAAAAGATGAATTCATTCACTTCACAATTCAGTCAGGAACAAGAGAAAAATTATAGATTTTTCTCAAATAGATTATGACAGCTAGTCACAATGGTGACAAATTGCTGTCCGTAGATGTAGTTAGGGCAGCTGAGCTAGACATTGCCAATAAAAATTGGAGCACAGTGGTCAAATACTGGTTCTTAAATGGCCATCATTAATTGTGAAGAAGGCTATTGCCAGTACTACAGCAGCCTGCTGAGGCACCCGCGTTTCCTGTATGTGGAATATAATTTGCTCTTCAGTATTTTGTAGCAGACCTCAAAGTGATAGCATGACATGATCATTTATCAAACAGAGACTGCCCAGAAAAGTGTCTGGTCCCTTTAGTACAGCTTATTGAAAGCTGGAAAGTGAAAGCACTTTATTAGAGACAGGAAGGCAATGAACAACTAGAGCATATCAAAAGGCTAATCATATTTCAGCACAGGATTAGTGTGTTCTTAGATAAACACACTGACTAGAGTGAGCATGTTCTGGGTCATTTATCAAGTGAGTAACTGCTTATGAAAATCTACAGGGTTCATCATGTACATTCATCAAATTTAGCTGTATACATCTTATGGTTTTAAATAATGTATAGTTTTGTGTTTTAAAAACCTATATTGATTTAATTAATTTCTCAAGTGAAAGCTGCTAATCTTCTTAAACATTTTTCAAGAAGGGACTGATTGCCCAAATAAGAACAAAATAATTAGCTAGTATACTGGCTAACTATCTTCTTTGTAAATAAACCCAAGCAAAAAGTATCTTTTTTCCTAAAGTTGTTTTTTTGTTTTGTTTTGTTTTTTTCGAGAAGAGGAGCCATACACTGACGCTACTAAACAGTGCATGTTATCTCAGTATTATGCAGGCAGATTCTGGTTAATTAATGTTATGGAGCTAACACCATTCTGCTATGTGGTGCAGGGAAATTTCACAAGAAGGCTGTGTCTCCACACTGCAGCTGTCCCCTCTCAGGCTTCCTTCAGCACTTACTCTATCAGCATGGCTTCCTCAGGGACTGTTCTCCCATGGGCTTCCCACAAGCCACTATACCAGTTCTGCCCCTAACAAGTTCCAAGCTACGGTATAGAGAAGTAGAAGTCAGCATTAACTTTCCTGCAAAAGTCCCATGGGTTTTTGTTGGGAAGGAGGAGAGTCAGGCTGCTTTTTCTTTCGTCCCTGTTTTCTGTTCATGGATCCTAAACCACACAGTACACCTGCAGAGGGGCTTTCACTGGACTGAGAGGAGAGTAGAATAACGAAGCAGAGAAAATACTTTCCTCTTCTGAGTGACTGATAGGGGTACATTGTTCCTCCTTCATTTTCAGACTGCAAAATTAAAAACAATGAACTTTGATTAGCAAATATTTGACTTTTGCTATCAATCCATGGAGACTTTCCAAATTTTCTAATTTATTAAAAGGTGACTTTCATTCAGCAGACATTATTACGACTACAGTTTATCATTTCTAGTATTATTCACCCCTTCTCTTACTGTCATACATAGTCTTTAGGATCCCCTCTCAAATGTTCTATTCAGCACATGCTTCCTATGTGGATTGATATTCAGACTAACATTGGAAGGAATTTTTGGACCGTGTATATTTCAGAAAGTAGTCTCTCTGAATGGAAAGAAGCAACTTACTAATCATTTATGAATAGCTTTCAAATCTTGTTAACTTTAAAATATTGAAGTTAAAAGACAGAAAATGTTTGATCTAGGTCATATTGCCCTTGGTTAACTAGACAGAAACCCAGACTGCAGAAAGGGACATTTTAAAAATTGCACTATTTGGGCCAGAAATGTAACTGGCCACCCACAGATAGATAGAGGAGTTGCTGTGTCCTGTGTAAATTATATATTTTTCCGTGTGATTTGCCAGATTTTATTTATTTTTTAATCAATTTTTTGCATGAAAAATCCCCTCTCCTATGAATTACTGAAGCCTGGACAGGTGGAATTATCTTTTTCAAGGGCTCTTTATGATGCAAAAGGCTGTATATCTTGTCCTCCAAAGTAAGTGTGATCTAAAAATACATGAATACCTTACTTAAATTACTGTCTTCTCAGATGACTTTTTCCAGTGTCTGGCAGGTAAAAGTATGATTGCAAAGGCAGTTGTCTGCGAGTTGCATTATTATATCCTAAACCAAAGATCTTTCTTATGTTTAGCTGCCAAGTGCTAACCCTCTTGTTTCTTGATATTGAGATCACATTCTGTGGTCTTACCAATTAATTTCAATAGCAGGTACCATGCTCTCCCACAAGAGAAGCATGATGAAGATAGGCCATATTTTATGCATGTCCATAAAATACTGATTTTCAGGGTAGAATTCTCAGCTGCCAGTGTTGTTCTGAGCTTTCTTGTCGTTACTGATCAATGGCACTCTGTTAGAAAATCTTTAACCCCTCAAAAAATGCCCCTTCAGCTATTAGCTTTTCCGTCATGAAAATAATCCAAGTACTAGGCAGAGCTCAACAGACTTATTCAGATAAACTGTCTGCTCTATTTGGCTTTCCACAGACACAGCATAATCAACCAAAAGAAACTTTTACTGCCAGCCAGAGTATTTGTAAGAATAGGTTCCAAGTGTATGGTATCTGATTAGAAAACACCAGAGCCAGGATTGAGCATTTATTGTTTAAAATATTGGACAACATCATACAGTTCTATGCTAATGAATGTTGTTTTAACACTAAGTTCAGAACAAGCAAAGCAAAACCATGGGACTAGTAACCTAATATCTTTATGGGAAAGTTAGACTGAAAGGCTATGTCTACACTTACAGTGTTAATTTGACTTGACTGAATTAGAACTAATTAATTTGAACTAATAATTATTAATTTGAATTCAGTCAACTCAAATTAACATGGCCACACTAGAAACTCCAATTCGAACTACCATGTACATGGATTGGACTTGCTAATTTGAATTGGAGGAGGGGCACCATGGGAGGTATGGCAACATGGCCCCCAAGAAGGGCCATGCCACCACCCAATCCCATGCCAGGCTCCAGCCCTCTGAGCTGGGCACAGGGAAAAGCATCCCCTGCCCAGCTCTAGCTGTGGTGTGGCTAGAGCTGGGCAGGGGATGCTTTTCCCCGTGACCAGATCAGAAAGCTAGAGCCTGGCAGGGGATGTTTTCCCCTGGGCAGGCAGGGGCAGAAGGGACTCCCCCTGCCTGGGGCAGTGCGCGGAGCTCCAGCCACCTGCAGGGATCCTGCCTCGCACCAGCTAGCAGGGCTCCCGTCCCTGCATGCAGCCAGCAGGGCTGGAGCCACACGTGGGCGTTCCTTCCCCAGCCCAGGGAGTGAGGCTCCAGCCTGGCTCAGGGATCTCTTCCCCAGCCGGCAAGCGGGGCTGGAGCCGCACGGGGGGGGAGGGTCTCTGTCCCCTGCCAATGGACAGGAACCCCATTGTCCCCAAGCACAAGCTGGCTGGGTGGTGGAGGAGGCACCTTTGGGGCTGCTGGCCTTCGTGCTGGAGGGCTGGTCTTCCTTCCAGGGTGCCATGCACCCTGGGAGGAAGGTCAACCCATGTCAATTTGAACAAACAGTGAGTTTGAATTGACATGGCCACACTGGGTCAATTCGAACTAACTGGTTCAAATTGACCAGGACTTCGAGGTCAAAAAAAGTTTGACCACTTTGAGGTCAGCTTTCATCAATTCGAACTAAGGAGCTCCTCAGTTCAAACTGAGGAAAGCGAGTGTGGCCATGCACTTAATTTAATTTGAATTGATTGTCATCAATTCAAATTAAATTCTAAGTATGGACATTGCAATAGCTTGTTGCATTCCCCACTCTCTTCTTGACCTGGAGTCCCCTTCTGTTAATATTATTTCTGAACCAGTCCTACTTAGTGCTGTTGCTTCCTGGCTTTTTTCCATAACCAGATTCCTCCCATTTTGGAAGTTCCTCAGGCTAGCTGAGGATTTTTATTATAGGAGCTAGTGCTAGACAACTGTCTTGGGATGTGAAAACCTGGCTCTACGGGGAGTGTCAGAAATAAAAAATCAAAATCAATGAATGATGATTGGCATGTCAGCTTGCCATCAGTCTCTTTTTATTGGACTGGAAATATTTCTGGCACTCCCTTACTATTTTTATGATGTAAAACATTGTGCTGCATTCAATGAGTGTCATACAAAGACCCAGTCTTACAAACATATGCACAGTTAATTTTACACCCATAAGTCCAATATGAAGACTGTTCTTAGTCTCAGTGAATAAACAGCATGATTATTGAACTCCATTATTCTCAGTCTCAAGATAAAATAAGTCTTGGTTTTGCTTTTTGTTTTGTTAATTGCAGGATTTGGAGTTTGCATTGAACAAATGGACCAAACTGTGGAGAATGGATCTTAAAGGGAATCCTGTTTGCCGCAAACCAAAATACAGGGACAGGCTTATTATACAGTCACAAACTCTAGGTAATAAGTGTGTGATTAGAACTCTTTCCACTTTAAAAACAAAAAACAAAAACAGTTGGCACATTAGCTATCTTTGAATTACTGTGAAACTTGTGTGCAACTAAGTAATGTCTTCAACATTAATGTCATGTGGTTAATATAAATTTAAAGAGCTGTTGTACAAGTTATGTAGTTGAAACTGATTAATAAGCCAAAAAATCCCCATTGCTTATCATGACTCAACTTGTTATTATTATTATTACAAAATTACAGCTTATTAAAAAGAAGTGACACTGTGGCATATTCATTCAATTATGACTAAGGCTTTTTGTTTGTAGTCCCAAATTAGGTGATACTGATTTTTAAAGATGTCTTTAATTTTTTTCCGCTTGTAGCATTACTGAAAGGTACAATAGAGGCAGTTTGGGTGCCTTAACTGTGCATTTTATGTTGATGCCTCTTACATTGATAAAAGAGATTTTCTGTTGATGCAATAAATACATCTCTCCAAGAGTGGTAGTTAGGTCAACAGAAGAATTCTTCCATCAACTTAGCCATGTCTAGCTATGGATGTAACTATAGTGCTCTGGTTAGAAAATTTTTCACAGCTCTGAGTACCACAGCTAAGGTGAATTAATTTTTAAGTGTAGACCAGGCCTAGTCAAATAAGGTATTTAATTTGGAAATGTGGATGGAGCCAAACCATGCTTGAACTATGGGTCCTACTACGCTACAGAATGGGTAAAGTTATGATAAAGAGCCAAATCTTCCTTTCTTACATTACACAGGTGGCTCCAAGAGTCAGTGGGACTACTTGATGAGTAAGAAAGACTGGTTTTGGCACCATATGTATACTTCTTTTCTTCCCATATAAATGTATCTGTCCTGCACAAATGTATGGTTGGTTTTTTTTAGACCCTTACTCAATCAGTATTACATCTTAATTTGGATGTCAAACAGTCTCCTTGCAAACAATAAAAATAATTGATAGTCTCTTTCCCATGCAAGTTGCAAATGCAGCTTATTTCTTTATGAATAATTGTCAAGATATTATCCATCACTTGATCTCTTTTCTGACAAAGTAAACTAAAATGTAAGCAATTTTTGGAAAAAGCAAACAAATTAATGTATACAAGATATTTCATTATTTAACCTTTTAGTTAGCTAACTTTATTATGAAAAGTAAGTGCATGTTTTCCTTTTTCCTCAGAATGCCTTGATGGAAAAGAAATAAAAGAAATGGAAAGGCAATTCCTAATGAACTGGAAAGCATCCAAAGCTGCCAGGAAAAAAAGCAAGGAAGAGAGCATGACAAATGAGCATGCAGCTTATCCACATTTCTGTAAGCAAACTAATCAGTTACTCCATTTACAATGTGAACATTTATGACATTATAACAACACTAAAATCCTACCTTTTTACAAATATGTTGGAAACAAACCTGAGCTGGAGACTGGGCCAAGGTGGGAGGTTCAGATCTGAGTTGCAGATTTCAAGTCAAGAGGAATCATTGTGATCTTCCAGTGCGACTTCCTGTATGACAGGCCATAGAACTTCACCAAAATAATTAATACAGTTTACCTTTCAGAAAACATCCTATCTTGGTTAAAACAGTATCAGTGTGGAGAATCCTGCAGGTCCCTTGGTAATTTGTTTCACTAGTTAATTACTCCCGCTATTTAAAATCTATGCCTATTTCCAGTCTGAGTGTGTCTAGCTTCAACATTCAGCCAGTGGATTGTGTGACATCTTTTTGTGTTAGGCTGAAGAGCCCTTTCTTAAATATTTGTTACCCATGTAGGTACTTACAAACAGTAATCAGGTTGCACTTAACACTTTCTTTGTTAAACAATCTAGATTGAGTTCCTTGAGTCTGTCGCTATAGTGTGTTATCTAATTCTTTAATCATCCCTGTGGCTTTTCTCTGAATCCTCTACAATTTATCAACTTCCCTTTGAACTGTGGACACCAGAACTAGATGCTATTCCAGCAGAAGTCACACCAGTCGCAACTATAGAGGTAAAATTACATCTTTATTCCTACTTGAGATTCTCCTGTTTATGCATCCAAGGGTTATAGAATCATAGAATCATAGAATCATAGGGTTGGAAGGGACCCCACAAGGTCATCTAGTCCAACCCCCTGCCAAAAAAAGCAGGACCACTCCCATTAGATCATCCCAGTCAGTGTTTTGTCCAGCTGGGACTTGAACACCTCCAGAGATGGAGATTCCACCACCTCCCTAGGCAACTTATTCCACTGCTTCACCACTCGCCTAGTAAGGAAGTTTTTCCTAATATCCAGCCTGGACCGCCCCAGCTGTAACTTGAAACCATTGCTTCTCGTTCTGCCCTCTGTTACTACCGAGAACAGTCGAGCTCCCTCCTCCTTGGAGCAACCCTTCAAGTAGTTGAAGGTTGCTATCAAATCCCCCCTCAGTCTTCTCTTCTGCAGGCTAAATAAGCCTAGTTCCTTCAGTCTTTCTTCATAGGGCTTGTGCTCCAGCCCTTTGATCATTTTGGTTGCCCTCCTCTGGACTCTCTCTAATTTGTCCATGTCCTTTTTGTAGTGGGGAGCCCAAAACTGGACACAGTATTCCAGATGTGGCCTCACTAGTGCAGAATAGAGGGGAATGATCACATCCCTCGATCTGCTGGTAACACTTCTTCTGATGCAGCCCAGTATGCCATTGGCCTTTTTGGCAGCAAGAGCACGCTGCTGACTCATATCCAGCTTCCCATCCACCATGACTCCCAGGTCCTTTTCTCCAGTGCTGCTATTTAGCTGATCACTCCCCAGCCTGTAGCAGTACATGGGGTTTTTTCGTCCCAAGTGCAGGATTTTACACTTATCCTTGTTGAACCTCATGAGATTCCTCTTGGCCCACTGCTCCAGTTTGTCTAGGTCTCCCTGAATCCTGTCTCTGCCCTCTAGGGTGTCTACCGTTCCCCCCAGTTTGGTATCATCTGCAAACTTACTAAGTGTGCAATCTATCCCATCATCCAGATCATTAATGAAAACATTGAACAGAACTGGCCCCAGGACCGACCCCTGGGGCACACCACTTGTTACTGCCTGCCAACTTGACATGGAGCCATTGATTCCTACACGCTGAAACCGTTGTTCTAGCCAGTTTTCTATCCACCTTACAGTCCATGCATCTAACCCATACTTTCTTAATTTGCCAATGAGAATGCTGTGGGAAACCGTATCAAAAGCCTTGCTAAAGTCAAGGTATATCACATCAACGGCTCTTCCCGCATCCACAAATCCAGTCATCTCATCATAGAAGGCGATGAGGTTGGTCAGGCATGATTTACCCTTGGTAAATCCATGCTGACTGTTCCTGATTACTCTACGTTCCTCCAAGTGTTTCAGGATGGATTCTTTGAGAAGCTGCTCCATGATTTTTCCAGGGATTGAGGTGAGGCTGACAGGTCTGTAATTCCCTGGATCGTCCTTTTTGCCTTTCTTGAAGATAGGTACTATATTTGCTTTTTTCCAGCCCTCTGGCACCTCCCCCGTTCGCCACGAGTTTTCAAAGATAATGGCCAACGGTACTGCTATCTCATCAGCCAGCTCCCTCAGCACCCTCGGATGCAGTTCATCCGGCCCCATTGACTTGTGCACATCTAGTTTCTTTAAGCAGTCCCTAACCTGACCTACTGTCACCAAGGGCCTCTCTTCTTCTCCCCAGTCCCCCGTACCTAGTGTAGTGGGCTGGGTTACATTAGATCTTTTGGCCACAGTGACATACTGAAAGCTTATGTTCAGCTGATTGTCTACCATAATCCCCAAATCTTTTTCAGAGTCACTGCTTCCCACACAATGTGAGTATCCTTCATTCTTTGTGTCATCTTCAAACTTCATTAGTGATTATTTTTTCTTAGAGGTCATTAATAAAAATGTTAAATAGCATTTGGTAAAGAATCTATTTCTATGAACTCCACCAGAAACATATCAAATTAGTGATGATTCCCTGCTTACAATTACATTTTGACACCCATCACTTAGTCAGCGTTTAATCCATTTAATGAGTATTATGTTAATTTTATATCATTCTAGATTTTTAATCAAACTGTTGTGTGGTATCACTTCAGCTTCCCTACAGAAGTCTAAATACATCGTCACTATTTTCTTCATCAACCAAACTGGTAATCTCTCACCCGATTCACCCCTTCCCCCCCCCCCGGAAAAATCAAGTTAGTTTGACAGGATCTTATCTCCATAAATCCATGCTGATTGTCATTAAATATATTACCCCCTTTTAATACTTTTATTAATTGAGCCCGGTATCAGATGCTCCATTTTCTTGTCCAGCATCAACGTCAGACTGACAGGCCAATAGTTACTTAGGACATATCATTTACTTGTTTTAAATATTGACACAATATTAACTTATTTCCACTCTTCTGGAACTTTCCCAACGTTTCAAGTGATACTGAAAATTAACATAGAAAGTCCAGTGAGCAATTCAGCCAGCTCTTAAAACTCTTGGATGCATGTTATCCAGACTTGTTGACTTTAAAATGTTCTATTTAGCTGCTCATTAACATTCTCTTGAAATACTAGTGGAATGGAAGGATTATATTATATTATATTATATTATATTATATTATATTATATTATATTATATTATATTATATTATATTATATTTTTTCTCCAAATACACCACAGATACATTTATTGAACACTTCTCCCTTTTCTGTATTATTCATACCATTTCCAATACCACTGTTAGGATTCTTCTTTTTTTTTTTTTTTTGCAGATATACTTTAAAACCTCTTTATTGTCTTTAACTTTTCTGGCCATAAGAATTCTCCTCATATCCCTTTGCTTCCTTACCTGTTTTCTGCAATTCCTAGCTTCTGAATTATATTCAGTACTATCAAATTCCTCTTTCTTCCATTTGTTATATATTATTTTTATAGCTTCCTTTACTCCCCCTCTACATCAGTGGTTTTTTTAAACCAGCATGGGCTTCTTCCTCAGTTGTGGGGTTTTGGCTTTTGAGGCATCTAGTAAAGTTTTCTTAAACAATTACCAATTATCATTCACATTTCTCTGGTGATAGTCGTCTTCTCAGCCAATCTGGCTCCTAATTGTATTCATTTTGTGAAACTGGCCCTTTGAAAGCACCAAGGTCTGGTCTTAATTACTGGCTGAACTTAATTCTTTCTTGGGTGTCTGAGTGGTGAGTCTTACTCACATGATCAGGGTTTAACTAACTGCCATATTGGGGGCTGGGAAGGAATTTTCCCCCAGGGCAGATTGGCAAGGGCTCTTCCCCTGTAGCATGGGGCACAGCTGACTTGCTGGTGGATTCTTTGTACCTTGAAGTCTTTAAACCATGATTTGAGGACTTTAGTAATTCATTCATAAGTTAGGAGACTATTATAGGCAGGGCCATCCCTAGGGGGGGTGTTGGGCCCAAGGCAATGGCTTGTTGAGGGGCCTGCTGTACCCCTCCCTGTGCAGTGGTGGGGGAGAGTGGGCTGGTCCAGGGGCTGGGCTCTGCTCTCCCATCCCACCTCTGACCCAGGCCTCCCCACCCCAAGGGCAGAACAGCCAGTCCAGGGGGGGGACGAGAGAGTGAAACTCGGCCTCTGGGCTGGCCCACTCCATCCCTGGGCTTGCTGGTCCCTGCCCTGGGAGTGGAGCAACCTGGCCTGGAGCAGAGGCCAGCTCTGCATGTTCCCACCCACCTTCCCCCTCCCCTGCTGTCTTTGGCTCTGTGCTTACAGCAGGACAGCTCAGGGCCCACGGAACTGCTGGGCCAGGGCTAATCACCCCTCTCACCTGCCCCTAGGAACATCCTTGATTGTAGGAGTGAGTGAGTGAGGGAGTGAGTAAATGAGGTTCTGTGGCCTCCATTGTGCAGGAGGTCAGACTAGATGATCATAATGGTCCCTTCTGACCTTAAAGTCTATAAGTCAATACTTCGAGGGATACTCTCCAAGAAGAGATACTGATAATTTACAGGGCCATTGCTCTTTTCTCTGAAACAGCTTTGATGCTAGGAGGCACTATGCAATTGAAGGCATTGTCTTTTGGATGAGGCATTTACAGTCTCAGGGGTCTGTAACCTGCAGCTCCAGAGCCGCATGCAGCTCTTTGCCTGCTCCCTTACGGCTCTGGGTCCCCCCACCCCTGCCACTGGCAGACCTTGCAGGTAGCCCAGTCCTGGCTCCAGGCTCCCCTGCTACTTGGGGAGCCTGTTGGCAGCCCATGCCTGACTCCTATTGCCACAGGGAGACCCTCCAGAGGGACTGCTCCTGGTTCCAGGCTTCTACCGCCCTCCCTCACCAGAGGAACCTGTGCCAGGCACCCGGGCGTAGCTCTCCTCACCAGGAGTCTACACCCACTGTGACTGTCAAAATACTTGGTTATTGCAGGAATTTTTTAAAATGGCTCTTTTTATTTTCTGGGTTGCTGACCCCTGGTCTAAATGCTTTATGGCCATCAAAAATCCCATAGTACTTTTCTCAAGACAAAAAATATTTATCCTAGTGTCCCTGGAAACCTCCCAGTTTGGGTAATTGCATTCTGCCTATCTTCATTCCCAGTCTGAATTGAATAAAATGATTTTGCTTCATGTTGTGTCCTAAACCATTGGTCAAAGTTGCAGTATGATATTAAGCAAGTGCTGTTTTCAGTCCTCAAGATGGATGCATTTCAGTGGAGGGCAAAGTAACTTGTGTTTGAATTTTGCCTCATAAAATTCCACTTGCTCACTCATCCAGATTAACTGTCTTGACAGACAAGCAAAATGTTTAAAGTGTTTTTCTTTGTTATTAATGTTAAAAAGCAGAAGATTAGGTTTTGTGCTTGTACTGATAATTTTGCAACCTTGAATATTTACAGCAGCAGTTTTCAACCACTGTGCCGTGAGAACTGTCCAAGTGTCCCATGAAATTTTGTACAAAAGTAATGCAAATCAATGTAAAACAAACATTGTTTCATTTTAAACAATATTCTATCTTACCAAAATTACAACTCATAAAACTCATGAAAATTAATCACCAAATTAGAAGTGAGGTTGTGACCCGGGCCTCCTGGGTTAACCTTCTGAATGTGCCAAAATCAGGGCAAGCTGCAAAACCACAGGCCAAACCCCCAAACCACTGATGGGTGGTACTTAAAGCACTCTCCCAGTCAGTAACAAAACATGCTTCTGATTCCCCATTTTGGTCATCACCAAGCATAACAAAGCAAAAACAGCCCACTTACTGCACATCAGTTCCTGTAGTCCCTGCCTAGCCAATGGGTCTCTTAAAGAAATAGGTTCTCCAGATCCCAAAGGGCCAGCTATATCACCCAGAATAATATAGGCTTGGATCTTACCCAAAATACCATGCTGCCAGCCAATCCTTTAGTAACCACAACTGAAGGTTTAATATAAAAGAAAACAAACCAAACATGAGAGATGTTAAAGGGCCAAAGTGAACCACATACATACAAATGATTTAGAGACCATAGAAAGCAAATTATTGAAGATCCTGTAGTTTGCAAGTTAATCTCATTCCTCTGGTATGCACCCAGCACCTTCGTGGGTCTCAGTCCTTTATTCAGTCCCAAGAGAATGGTTCCAGAGGAGGGTGTTGGTTGCAGACAGACTGAAGACGAAAGACAAAATGAAGATGGGGCTCCAGCCTTTTATCACCCTTTGGCCCTCCCCATGCTCTCAGGGTCCTTGCCAAATCAAAATGGAGTTGAATCACATGATCAGCTTGGGTGACTGGCCAAAGAGGTTTCCTCCTAGGCCCACTTCAGATGGGAGTTCCTTTGATGGGCCATCAGGAGGACAGTGTTTTTGCAGGCACTCAGTCTGGGAATACCTTAAAATCAAATCACTTGGAACATGCATAAGAACAAATAGATTTCTAATTTCTAATACAGGCGTGATACCTACATATATACCATATAATTATTCTTAGCAGATTACAGCCTTTCTACTGATACCAAACATGGTATATCACATATGGATTATTGCAAATATGAACTATTAATATGAGAAATAATCATAAATAGTCCCATAGATCCAGACAGCATCACAGACGCATCAATCTTTCTATTCTAAAACGTGAATATTCTAAAAGTAGGTGGCCAAAGGGCAAAATTGAGATGACTTTTTTTTCCAGTGGATTTGAAACATTAATGCCTTTGATCCTTCTTTAGCATCTTGTATGTACTATGTTGCAAACCACTCTAGTAAGACTATAACCATAGTAAAAGTAAGTAAATGTGACATTTATGAGCAATCCATTCAGTTGAAAAAAGGGGGGGTGCATGGAGTTATTTGTCTCATTGAAATGTGCCATGTTACTGAAAAGGTTGGGAACCACCTTACTAAAAGAGAGAGTTTCCTGGGTTTTCCATAAAATTCTGCTTTAAGATGTTCTTATTTATTTTGTCATGACATGCATGTGTCTCTCATTTGCAGAATTTTCTATAGACAGTGCTTCCTATATGCTGTTTTCCGTGTTCAGTAGTAATCAAGTTTGTGGCACCTCATCTTTAAAGCTTGAGTTTATTATTCATACATAACAAAATATATTAAAACTTGCAAGCCATACAATAACTTGCAAAATGTAGTCATACTTTGACTTAAAATGTTAAATTAATATTTAATTCTTTGTATTCTGCAGATTTTGGAACAGGTCATCCCATTGTTCCTGTTTATTACAATCCTTCTGGGAAAGGAAAACCAAAATTTGTTATTTTATCTGAGCTACCTAGGTCTCCACAGAACATAGGAGAACCTCTACAAAGATCTCCAGAAGGAAGTAATATTAATGTGACCAAAAAAAATCAGGTATGTTCCTCTAAAATTTTTTGGGTCCAAATTCTATTTTATATACTTGCACAGCTCTCACAGAAGGAGTCAGAACTATATTTGTCTGAAGGCAGAATTTAGCCCTAAATTAGTTTGGATCCTTTTTTATCAGGTCATATTCATTTGGGTTTTTTTAAGAGATTATTTTAATAGATTTATAGCACTGGCTATAAACTCAACCAGAAAAGGAGAAGCAGAAATAAATAATGCTTAGTAAGATGTCAGACATATTTTATTCAGAGAATGTTACCTCCACAAAAGTATTACAGTATAGTGTTTAACTTTTTGAAACATATGTGATGTTAACTGTACAGATAAATCAATACAATACTGCACAATTACATAGAGGCAGAGAAACAATAATTTTGCTTCATCATTGCAGGCTATTCCATCTAATTAATATAGTTCAGTATGCTCTGCTAACATATATTGTGGTGCGGCAAAATACCAAACTAGAGCTTTGGAGTAGTCAAAAACAAATGAACAAACAAAAAAACCTTACCTATCTGTTTCTATTGGATTTTTTTAAATGGTAAAATAAGTATAACTTTATTTCATAGACCCACTCCTACAACCTTTACTCACACATGCATTCCTTACTCATATGTTCAGTCTTGCTGACTTCAGTTTAATTACTGGTAGGAATAATATTTGCTCATATGAATAAGCTTTTTGAGATTGGGGTTATAGTTTGTACTTCAGTACTGACTATTTTTAGTGTTTTAATTATACAGAGATGTGTTTTATATCCAACTCTATGATGTCTATGGACTCTACAAACATTCAAAAAGCAAAAGTGTAAATCCACAATAATTAGTGACATAAGCCAGCGCTACCAGTAGTTACCACCATCTGTCGAAAAACATTTCCTCGTTTGTGCTGCAATATTGTAACTGAAAATTACAAGAGACAAAGGAAATATTTGGTAACACATGCACTAAAAACAGTGCTTCAATTGCAGATTTAAGACCAGTGAAGAGTTAACTAACACCACTTTAGAAATTTGATTGACCAATATTTAAAACTGTCTCATTCATTATTATCTGCAACTTCCCATTCCATCACTTATTCTTCTATTGATTGAATAGTCCCACTAAAATAGGCTTTCATATTTAAATGTAGTGAGATTAAATGGTGATTAAAGGGATATTACATGTTACATAGTTTTAATTTTTGCCTTCCATGGAACAATAGATATGTTCTCGTTTGGCAGGAAAATGAAATTTTTACACAATTGTTAAATTAAGTGTGTTTTTGCCCCCAGTGAAATCACATGGCAATGTAGAAGTTTAAAAACAAGAAATCCATGCACAGTACACTTTCACTCTCACAAAAGAAAACTATATGTAGACTATTCTCCAGTGAGTAGCTTTGAGTTACTGAAAGAGGCACCTACTAGTACGGGGATCAGCAACACAGGCTTAGTGAGCCACCTGTGGCTCCCTGAGCATCCCCTTCTGGATCCCTGGCAATCTCCTCCAGGGAGCCAGGTGTGCTCTGGGGACTCCCAGCTGGCCCCAGCTTCATGGCCAAATCAAGGGCTCTGGGGTCACCCCCACCCTCCCATCACAACCGCATGAGCTGGAAACATGGCCCCCAGTGCTGGCAGGGAGTGTTCAGGCAGCTCACGCTCCCTCCGTCCTTCCCTCTGCTAGCGGGATGGAACAGCACTGCCCCACCTACACCCCCCAAGGGTGGCTGGCAGAGAGCTGCAGCTTGCGGAGATGGGGCCCTGGAATGGCCCGGTCCATGGAGTACAGGCCACTTCGACCCAGCCTGAACAGAGGCCGCCTCACCCCAGGCCCTGAATCGGGCCTTTTCAGCCCTGGGGTGGCCAGTTTGAAGTGGCCTGAACTTTGTGGTGGGGCCATTCTAGGTCCCTGCCTTTGCAAGCTGCAGCTCTCCACTGGCTGCTCTTGGTGGGGACAGCTGGCTGCGGGTCAGCAGGGTAGCGCTGCTCCTCCCTGCCAGCAGAGGGAGGGATAGAGGGAGTGCGTGCCACCCACATACCGCCCTGCCAGTGCTAGGGGCCGCGGCACAGCTGCTGGGCCACCTCAGCTCATGCAGTTGTAGTAGGAGGGTGGGAGGAAGTGGCACTTCTGCTCTTTTGGGTTGCCAACTCCTGTCCTTGTAGCACTGCCACCATCTACTTACGTATATAGCGGGGGTGGCCAAACTTATGGAACTCAAGAGCCACGCAAATTGATTATTACACCTGTGAGAGCCACACTGAGGCATATAGCCATATACTTTTACCTACTCCAAAATTACTAAGTTTAAAATTCATTGCACACTTTAATTTTATCATAAAAAGAGGATAAATATTGGTGCTACTAATGTCAGATTCTAATAATTACTTAAGGTTACCATGAAAATTAGTCTATACAGTAAAAACTTAGCTGCTGCTCAATGTAGAAGACTGCAGGCTAGTGGCAAGTTTTTTAAAATCCCAACCATGCCGCATTTCTCCCTGCCATCCCCAACCATGCTGCGCTTCTCACCACCGTCTTGACCTCTCCTGAACTCATAGGCTGGGCTTGCTTTCCTAAACTGATTTGCTGACGTTTTTCCAGGAGCCACAATTTTTCATTCTAGAGCCACATGTAGCTCCCAAGCCACTGTTTGGCCATGCCTTGTATATAGAAAAACAAAGAAGGAGTCTGGTGGCACTTTTAAAGACTAAGAAATGTATGTGTTTATTTATTAGTCTTTAAAAGTGCCACCAGACTCCTTGTTTGTTTTGCTAAACTAGACTAATACGGCTAGTTCTTTCAAACTTTGCTTATATAGATGCTTATTCTTTCAAATTCTAACATAAAGCGTGTTTATCCACACACTCTGAATTTCATTTTCCTTAGAATCTTCTGTGTTACTAATACCTGTGTTAGGGACACACCCTAGATGAAACGTAAAAAGGCTTTCTTTATTTATCTGTCCTCTTATTATTAGCCATAAAAGGGTGGAACAGGCAGATCCGTTAGGGAAGAGAGAATCCTCGTTGTATGTATGCAGCAGTAAGTTCTTTCCCTTTTTGTGTTTAATTAGTGCTTGCACTAGCACTTGTCCAGAAAGATCTGTGCTTCAGGTAAACTGGAGTCTAGGAAATTATTCAGGCTTGTTTATAATGTAAAAGGACTACTGTTTACTTTGACAACCATTCATCAGCAACAGGAATAGCTGATAACTTTTCATCATCATTGCCAGTTTGTTCTTAAACCCAGATAGAGAGGATGTATCAGTTTCATTAGAAACAGAAACTCCATATAAAACAGGATTCTTTTCCATGGGCCTCTCTGCATTTCCACTTTTGGTTTTAATGTCTTAGGCATAAAGCTATGAAACTGCATAGAAAAATTGTATCAACTGGCAGTGCAAATGCTCTCTTTTGCTAGGACAATGTAATAGGATCTATCTATAATATAAGCGAGTGCAGTTGGTGTCACCAAGAACTAATGGAATTATCTGTTGTGTCTGTGAGCTAGTTGTAACCTGCTGGTTCTCTAGTTTCTTGTTATTGTAAGATATCTGGGGCAGGGGCAGGAGCATCGGTGGTGCCTGGCACATGAGGCACGTGCCCTGAGTCCCCGCAGCAGTGCCCTGAATGTCCAGGGCAGCCCCTCACTCTCTCTTCCCCATCCCTGGCTGGAGATCCAGGGCCCAGCTGCCACCAGTTGCGCCTGCCTCTCCCATTCCTGTCCCTGGTTGGGCATCCAGGGCCAGGCTGTCGGCAGCAGGAGCCCATGGCCGGATCAGGCCTGGGTGGAGAATTGGGGCTGTGGGAGCTGTGCCCACGGCTGTGTCCCAAGACTTTCCCGAGGACAGCGACGCTCCTGGGTAGGGGCTTACCTTGTTCTGTATTTGCTCAGCACCTAACACAATCAAATCCTGGTCCATGACTAGAGATCCTAGGGTGTGTCCACACACACTGTTTAAATCAAAATAACACTGGCTATTTTGATTTAAAAAATGGTAAGTCCACACAACATTCCCTTATTTCAAAATGAGGAGCTCCCTCATTTTGAAATAAGGAAAGTTATATTGATATAATAAAACCTACTATTAGATCGATATGACAGTTAACTTGAAATTGTTATTTCAAAATAACACAGTGAGGACATGTTATTTCGATTTAACTTTCAAATCGATTTAACACTTTTTGCCCTTCTCCTTCCCAGGTGCTTCCCTTTTTCTATATATTGGGTGTGGGCATGGCCCAGTGAGGGGGCCATGTTGCCACACCTCCCCTGGTGCCCCTCTCCTGAATCGAAATAGCAAGTCCTGTGTCTGGACATGCTATTTTGATTTGGGTCTTTTTTTGGCGTGGACCTGTTAAATCGATTTAACTTATATTGATTTAATAATTCTTATATCAATTTTATTAAATCGATATAAATAAAATCGATTTAACCATGTACGTGTGGACATAGCCCTAGGTGCTATGGTAATACAAATAATAATAATTTAGTACCATGTTGCTCCTTTTGGTCTGAGCGTAATTCCAATATGCAGGATGTTGGACTTTTTTGCTGTTAGATGGAGAAATTGATGATAGAGTCAAGAAATTTTTGATGCAGTCTTGATAAATTACAAACAAGTTATATGAAGTCTTATTTCCCAGTTGGAATCAAACAGGAGGCAATTTCTATGCTCACATTCCCGAACCTCTTCCTAGCACTCTCCCACAAAACTCCCTCTCTTTGCTTTCTTTCTAGGCTGTATTTCAAATGCTTTGCTTGCTGTTTACTTTGCTTTTTTGCTGCTTCTCTCCCTGTTCCTCAGTGCTTCCACCCAGTCATGCCGACATCTCCTTCAGATAACACCCAAGGAAACCCCTCCATCTCCATGCTCAATCTCTGAATAGTCTTTCTTATGACCTGTTTTGGGCAGTGGCTAGGTATTGTTTTAGCTATTTTATTTGAAACATGTGCTTAACTGCTTCTTCCATTTCTCCTAAATGAAGAGTGGCTGTTATACCTACCAACTTCAAAGAAGTTTCACCCGATGCTTATTATTACAGTACCCCTCCTCTCCATTCTGCCTATTGCCCTGATTGAGTCCAATGGTGATATTCTGGTTGACCCATCCCAAACAGAAAGAAAATAAATAGTTTGCAAATTAGAAATGATAAAAGCTTAGCTATTTGCATGTTTATATAGTACTTTTTTTGTCAGAGCATTTTCATGTCTGTCAACAACATAAATTGATTTTACTCCCATTCAAATTTCCCCTGGGATTTTCCTTCTGTGCCTGATTTCGTTTCATCCATTCATCCTCTTTCACTGGAGCTCTGCCAAACAAAACTATTGCTTGTGTGAATTCTGCTGTCTGGGATAGACTCTGCCCATTGTGTTCTAATGGAAACCTCATTACTGCCAAAACTCTCCCAGCTGTAGCTGTTGCACTACATTTTCAGTTTACAGGGATTGGAGCAGGAGCTGTGGTGAAATCTTGTTCCCCCTGGTCCCTTCACAGCTGGTTCTTGTGAAAACTGGGTTTTAGTTCTGGGACTCAACGGTACCTATATGCTATTTTATTCTGGTCTACATAACATCCTTCCAAAGGTTCATACACCTTTGGGCTCCTGTACTTCTTTATTCTGTGGAACCAGACCAGGTCCCCTCTTTTAAAAGATTCCATATGCGTTTTATCAGAAGATATCCTCATATTTTCCCTTGAAATATTGTGAACTTTTTCTATTTTGGATTATAGAGTTCCTACATAGTCCAAATGGTCAAAATTCCTTTATTCCTCTTCAGGAACTCTATGTCATTCCTGGAGTCCTTAGCACAGATCCAAAGATGAAGAGTGCCAGGGTAACTTTAGTACTTTCTTATTGACTGATATTCTGTAAACCATCTAAAGGAATGGGATATGCTGGTTCCACTCCTTTTTCTTGTGGTCTGCAAAGCTAGCCCTGCAAAGCTAGCACAGCTGACCCTGAGAGTCTGATTTAGTCTTTCCACCACCCCATTGGATAGTAGGTATGCTGGGATTGTTTGAGTTTTATGGAGCCATAGAATCTCAGAAACCCTATTTAAACAGTTTGGATTCAAAATTACTCCCTTGTTCTGTGTATAACTGACTCAAGACCCAAAATCTGGTGCAAAATTCATAAACTCTAAGGTCAGAAAGGACCAATATGATCATCTGTCAGACCTCCTGCATAATGCAAGCTCCTCTAACCTATGACTGAGTTACTGAAGTCCTCAAATTATGGTTCAGAGACTTTAAGGTACAGAAAATCCACCAGTAAGTGAGCTGCACCCCATGCTACAAAGGAAGGCAAAAAAAAAATCCCAGAGCCCTTGTCAACCTGCCCTGGGGGAAATTCCTTCCTGACCACAAATATGATAATCCATTAAACCCTTAGCAAATGGGTAAGACACACCAGCCAGACACGCAAGAAAGAATTCCCTGTAATAACTCACAACCTGCCCTATCAAACCTCCCATCTAAGGCCATTGACATATCCCCCACCAATGGTCAAAAATTGCTCAATTGCCAAACAAGGCTGTGCCATCATACCATCCCCTCCATAAATTTGTCAAGCACAGTTTTGAAGCCAGATGTTTTCTGCTCCCACAGCTTCACTTAAAAGGCTGTTCCAGAATTTTAGTCCTCTGATGGTTAGAAACCTGCATTGAAAGTCAAGTCTAAACTTCCTGATAGTCAGTTTGTATCCATTTGTTCTTGTATCCACATTGGTGCTGAACTCAAGTAATTCCTCTCCCTCCCTGGTATTTATCCCTCTAATGTATTTATATGGAGCAATCGTACTCTGCTCAGCCTCCTTTTGGTTAAGCTGGACAAGTCAAGCTCTTTAAGTCTCCTCTCTCATAAAGCAGGTTTTCCATTCCACAGATCATTCTTGTAGCCCTTCTCTGTATCTGTTCCAATTTGAATTCATCTTTCTTAAAAAGGGGACCAGAACTTCAGACAATATTCCAGATGAGGTCTCACCAGCACCTTGTATAATGGTACTAACGCCTCCATGTCTGCTACTGGAAATACCTCATCTGATGTATCCTAGGATTGCATTAGTTTTTTTCATGACTATATCACATTGGTGGCTCTACTCATCATGGCTATGTCTACACACACATCATTATTTCAAAATAAGTTAATGCGAATTAAGAAAATGTTAATTCGAATTAAGGGAAAGCCTGCTATTGAAACGGCTGTTATTTCGAAATGGTTATTTTGAAATAAGGCCGTTCGGACATGTTGTTTTGAAACAGTTGTTTTGAAACAATCGTGTTGTTTTGAAACA
>ML682038.1:7111284-7147472 GCA_007922195.1 Podocnemis expansa | reverse complement strand
GTTGTTTTGAAACAGTTGTTTTGAAACAATCGTGTTGTTTTGAAACAACATGTCCAAACGGCCTTATTTCGAAATAACCATTTTGAAATAACAGCCGTTTTGAAATGAATGGGGTTTAAGCTGTTTCGAAACGATGGTTTTTATTTCAAAATGATGAATCCCATCATTTCGAAATAAGAAAACATCATGTGGACCTAATCTCTTTTATTTTGAAATAACCAGTGTTATTTCAAAATAAAAGAGAAGTATAGAGATACCTCATGTGATCAACCAGTGCACCCTGGCCCTTCACCTTCTCCCTCACTTCCAACTGATGTATCTCCAACTTATAGGAAAAATTCTTATTATTTGTCCCTAAATGCATGACCTTGCATTTTCCACTATTAAATTCCATCCTATTTCTAATACTCCAGTTTACAAAGTCATCCAGATCTTCCTATATAACATTCTGATCCTTGTCTATATTGGCAACACCTCCCAACTTTGTGTAATCTGCAAATTTTATTAGTACATTCCCAGTTTTTGTGCCAAGGTCAGTAAGAAAAAGGTTAAATAAAGAGTGGTCCCAAGACCGATCCCTGAGAAACTCCACTAGCAATCTCCCTCCAGCCTGACAGTTCACTTCTCAGTATGATCCCTTGTAGTGTCCCCTTTAACCAGTTCTTTACACACCTGAGGACACCTCTCCATTTTCACATTAATCTCCTGCTTGTCCAATTTAACTAATAATTCCCTGTGTTGAACTCTATCAAATGCCTTATTAAAAAGTAGGAAAACTGGATCTAGTGCATTCTTTGTCCAAAAATCTGTTATCTTCTCAAAAACAACGTGGTTGGTCTGGCACAATATAGTTTATGTAAAGCCATATTATATTTTAGCCCAGTTACTGTTAACCTCAATATCCTTAACTACTTTCTCTTTCAGGTTTTTTCCCAAGACCTTGCATACTAGCAAGGTCCAACTAACAGGCCTGTAGTTTCTTGAAACACTTTTTTCCCCTTTCTTGAAAATAGGACCTATGTTAGGAATTCTCCAGTCACAACCCCTAAGTTTACAGAATCTTTAAAAATCTTTGCTAATGGTCTTGCAGTTTCATGTAATATTCTTGCATGGAGATTATTCGCCCCCCTCCCCCCTGATTTAGTCCTATTAAGCAGTTTGCGTTTGGCTTCTACTTCAGATTAGGTAATTTCTACTTCCATATCCTCATTCTTGTTAGTTTCCCTACCATTATCTGAGCTCCATCCTCAGTGTTTAGTGGTCCCACATCTTCTTTCTTTGTTTCCTTCATAATTCTATGGCTATAGAACCTTTTTCTATTAGTTTTAAATCCCTTTGCAAGGCTTTTGGCCTTTCTCGCTTTATCTCTACATGTTCTGATCTCCACAAGGTAGCTTTCATTGCTGATCCCTCCCATCTTACAATACTTGGAGGCTTTCCGCTTTCTCTTAATCACTTGTCTGAGATGCTTACTCATCCAGCTTGGTCTGCACTTCTTGCCTTTGATTTTTTTTTTTTCCCCTTCCTCAGAATACGGGCTTCAGATAGTTCCTGCAACTTTGACTTGAAGTGATTCCAAACCTTTTCTACCTTTAGAGCCAGGACAAGTTCTTTAGTCCAATCCACTTCCCTAACTAATTCCCTTAATTTTTAAAAGTTAGTCTTTTTGAAGTCAAAGACCTTAGCCATCACTGATTTATTTTTGTTTATCCTTCTGTTTAATTTAAAGTGAATTAGCTTGTGGTCACTCAAACCAAGGTTGTCCCCTACAACCAATTCATCTATGAGGTCCTCACTACTCACTAGTACCAAATCTAAGATGGCATCATTGAGTCAGTAACTATTTGGTGAAGGAACTCATCAGCTCTCACTTACAAGAAGATCTGGGCCCTATTATTCCTATATGTATATGGGAAGTTAAAGTCTTCCATAATCACACAGTTGCCAGTAGTATTTACTCCATTAAAGGCCTTAAAAAGGTCTCTCTGTCCATGTCCTAATAAGATCCTGTTGGTATGTAGCACACCTCTAGCAGTATCCCAGGAGAAACTCTAGTAGTTTTCTTCCCCAGTATGATTTTTAGCCAGACTCTGTCTTATCAATTATATCACTTCAAATTTCTTTACAGTCTACATTATCATTGCCACTCCAGCAGTGCCACTCCACCATCTTTGCCTTTCTATCTGTCTTTCTTAAACAGCACATAGCTTCAATACTTGTACACCAGCCGTGACTATTATTCCACCATGTTTCTGGTATCTCTATAATATCTAGTTTCATTTCTCTACCAGTAGCTCTAGGTTCCTCCATTTTGTTACCCAGACTCCTTGCATCAGTATACAAACATTTTAATTTTTGGTCTTTGGCTACACTCGTGTTGCTTACCCTATTTGGCACAGTCATTCTACTGCCAATATCACCTGTTAGACTGGTATTTATACTACCCTTCCTCTTAATGTTGATTCATTCATGAGAACCTCTGATACTGTCATGGCCTCTTAGTCCTTTTTTGAGTAAACTTCAGGCAATTTTGTGAAGTACTGAATAGTTACAAGCAAATATTGATTGCAGACGGTGTTTCAGGCAGGGGCTCAAGCACACTGACAGCACTGTGCTCCTTTGGTGCTCCCCTACCCTCCACAAAGATACTGCAACACAGGAGGTCTCCCTATCATAGGGGGACTGTTCCTGTAACACAAGCATCATATTTCTTGTGTCAGTTTTCTACATCTTGCCTGCATTTTACCCCAGAATGCTTTTTATTTTAGCTTGACTATAGTTTTTTGCAATCCCAAAAAATCCAGCAGTTTTAAAATTGTGACATATCTCAGAATCTTCTTTCACAATGTATTGGTTCCACCCATTGTTTTCCCCCAACTTCTGTACAATACTTCATTTTCACACTCCAGTCTTTCCTACTGTGACTATAAACAGAGCCATTCCCTGGGGGAGGGGCCTGGAGCCAATTGGCCTGTGGGAGTCCCCAGCCCCAACCTGTGTTGGGAGGGGATGGGATGGGCCAACTCAGAGGCTGGGCTGTGTGCTTCCACCGCTCCCCTTGCCTTCAGCTTGCTGTTGAAGGCAGTGGGAGGCAGCAGTGTGGACTCAGGATGGTAGCCCCACTTTCTACCCTAAGGACAGAGTGACTATAAAGCTTTTACTGTGGTCTGTGGAGATGCTACATTCCAATGTGGCTACCTTTGCCAAATGATTTTCTAGTCACACACTGTCTTGATATCAGAACAAACAGGGCATGCTATGGCACTTTTAAAGACTAACAAATTTATTTATCACATGAACTTTTGTGGGAGAAAAATCCCACTTCATCAGATGCATTGAAGAGCTTACAGGATGGGAGGATAATAAATGCAGGGAAGTGTAAGTCATAGGATCAGATCACACAGTAACAGCAAGTCAGAGCAGTTGTTAAGATTCAAACAAGGGGAATAACATATAGAGGAAGATCAGGTCAAATCACCTGTTGTAATGAGAAAAATCCAAAGTCCTTATTTAGTCCTGAAGAGACAGGGTCAAATTTGCAAATGAATTCCAATTCTGCAGTTTCTCTTTAAAGCCTTGAAGTATTAATTGTTGGAGCACAACTGTTAGCAAATCATCAGTGGAGTGATCAGAAAGATTGAAGTGCTCACCTTCTGGTTTTAGAATGTTGTGATTTCTGATGGCAGATTTGTGCCCATGTATTCTTTTGCACAGATTGTCCTGTTTGCCCAATATATAAGGGAGGGAGGCATTTCTGGCACATGATGGCATAAAGCACATTGGTGGATGGGCAGGTGACTGAGCCCTTGATGGCATAGCTCACTTGATTAAGTCTTATGATGGTGTCTTTTGTGCAGATTTGTGGGCAAAGCTGGTAACATGGTTTGTTGGCAGAGTATGTGCCTGCTGTAATGTTTCTGTTGTTAGGTCTGTAGTTGCTGGTGGGTATCTGCTTAAGTTTGGGGGGGGGGGGCGCTGTCTGTAAGCAAGGAGAGGTCTGTCTCCCAAGAGAGAGTGAGGGATCATCTTATAGAAAAGGCTGTAGATCAGGGGTATCCAACCTTTTTGGGTGAGGGACCATATTGCAATTCTTTTCTCAGTTGTGGGGGCTGGTGAGAAATTTTTTGAAAGATAAGACATAGAAATCAATCTTATTAATAAACTTAAATAAAATAATTAGTGTGATATTTGGCATTGCTTTTGCTTGCATTGTGTATGGAGGGCAAGGGGGCAGGTATGCTTGTGTGGGGGCAAGGCAGAGCATGGGGAGCAAGGCAAGAGAGGGGAGTATGGCAGAGGGTTGCTGGGGAAGAAGGGTAAGGTGGGGGGAGCAGAGCAGCTGGTGGCAGGACTCAGCTGCTTCCTAACAGGCAGCAGAACTAGGGGGGAAGGGGATATCTAGGTCAGGATTTTAAACTGTTCAGGGCACTCCCCCTTTACCTGCCTCCTTCTTACTCGAAAGGGGCTGAATCCAGCCCTCGAACAGCTCTCTGGCCATGCCACACCTCCCTGTGGCTGTGCTCTGTGCAGGGCAGGAAATTGACAAGAGCCCTGGCCAGCCCTAGCTCGCAGGCTCTTGCAGCAGTACTCCACAGGCCAAATGAAAGCCCTTAGTGTGCCAGAGTCTGGCCCCTGGGCTGCAGGTTGGACAAGCCTGTTGTAGATCCTCCATTGCTGCAGAAGGCACTGGCATCCAAATGTGATCCAGTTTTTTTGAGACCATCTAGAATTTTTTTGTATGGCTAACCTGGTTTCTGAATCTAATAATTCACCCCTTTTACCTTAATTATTTAATACTAGAAGACTAAAAATGCACAACTTTACATTAGATGAGTTGAATATTAATAGAATGATGACACTATTAATTATAAAAAAACTACTTTGTTTCAACCAAATAGTTTATCAGATACTTTTCCAAATGACTATTTCAGTGTTTTTACAGTTTGTATTATAAATGATTTTATGATGCAGGGGTGCTGAGAAGATTTTCCAAATGTAACATTTAAAACAGTGGTTCCCAACCTGTGGTCCGCAGATCCCCAGGGGTCTGCTAAGGTGTTGCAGAAGGTCCGCGGAGCTGCTCCCCGCCCAGGCCGGAAACTAGCTGCAGCGCCACTGCTCTCTGCTGGGGCTAGATCCCTGCAGGGGCACCAATGCTCCCCACCATGGATGGATCCCAGTGGGGGTGCCGCCACTCCACAGTGGGAGTCTGGTTCAGGCAGGGGACTACCTCTCCCCACATGTGGCCTGATCCTGATGGCAGGGGCACCTCTCCCCACCTGGGCAGCAATTTTTTTTTGTTTTTAAAAGGGGTACGCAGCCTTTAAAAGGTTGGGAACCCCTGATTTAAAACATAGTATCAAGTAATTCAAAAATCTCATTTCTTTAAATTTTTTCCAGCAAATTGCCTGACTTAGACCCTAAATTGTCTAAGACTTCAGAGTACAAGGAGATGAGAACACAGTGCCAATTGTGCTAATTTACAATCTGAAAACAATTGCTACTTCTAAAGACTATCTTTTATACATTGAGAAGCTGGAACACTTTCAAAAAAGACAAATGAGGTTCCTTTAGAGTTTCTCAGCAGCAGCTAGGAATGGAAATTTTTTCATCAGTTCCATAGTCAGGCTTCTTTGTTAACCAGAGGTTTTCAAATTTTTTTTCTCAGAACCCAATTGAAAAAAATCATTTATGCCCACAACCCAACAATTACTTTCCAGTTTTTTGGTGACAGCAGCAGAGGGTGCCGGCTGCGGCCGAGTGCCTGAGGGTCTGCAACCCTGTGCTGGGTCCCAGGGGTGTCGCTGGCACTGGGCACATGGGGCCTGCGCCCCAAATCCTGGCACCAGTGCCCTAGGTCTGGCATGGCCCCGCCTCTCCTGGTCTCCAGCCTGATTGGGGGGCATGTCCTCCGGGTAGGGGCGGGGCCTGGGGCCAGTGCCCTGGGTCCTTTCCCAGGGCAGCAACGCTCCTGCTGGGTTATGACCCTATGTTTGAAAACCACTGCTCTAAACTTCAGGTTCTTTCCTTAATTCACTTCTAAAATATAGTCTTGGTGATGTTTCTGGAAAGTGTGTGCAGATTTCTCATTCACTCTTTGTGGGCTTGTCTACCCTTGTACTTATGCTGGCAAAACTTTTGTTGATTATCAATGATGTGAAAAAACGCTCCACTGAATGTGGCATAGGTGCTAAGGTAAACAGAGCTGTGTCAGCAGGAGAACTCTCCATCTGACATAGCTACTGCCCCTCATGGATGATTTTATTGTGCAGCAAAAAAACAAGGAGTTGTGTGGCACTTTGAGACTAACAGGTTTATTTTTCGCATGAGCTTTCGTGGGAGAAAATCCCACTTCCTCAGATGCTTCGAAGATGGGTGAACTGACAGAAAGGAATGCAAATAAATGCAAGGGTGTGTAAAACATAGGATCAGGTCATACACTAACAGCAAATCAGAGCAGCTGGTAGGTTCAAACCATGGGAAACCTGAAGTCAAATTACCTTTTGTAGTGGGAAAAGAACCCATAGTCTCGATTAAGTCCTGCTTTCACAGAATTTAGCTTGCATATTAATTCGAGTTCAGCTGTTTCTCTTTGAAGTCTTGATGTCCCAGCCACATCCCTGATGACAGTCGTTAACAAATCATTCATTGAGTGATTAGAAAGATGGAAGTGCTCAGCAACTGGTTTCTTTGTTCTGTGATTTCTGATATCAGCTCTGTGTTCATTCATCCTTTTACGCAGCGATCATCCTGTTTGTCCAATATATAAGGTGTTGGGGCATTTCTTGCACATGATGGCATAGACCACATTAGTAGATGAGCAGGTAAATGAGCCTTTGATGGAGTAGCAGGCTTGATTAGGGCCTATGATGGTATCTGTTGTGCAGATATGTGGGCAGACTTGGCAGTGTGGTTTGTTGCAGGGGTGCGTGCCTGCTTCAGTGCTTCTGTTGTTAAATCTGTAGTTGCTGGTGAGTATCTGTTTAAGATTGGGTGGCTGCCTATAAGCAAGGAGAGGTCTCTCTCCCAAGGCTTGAGAGAGAGAGGGGTCATCTTTTAGAAATAGGCTGTAGGTCCCTAATTATCTGTTGCAGAGGTCTGACTTGGGGGTTGTTGTTTGGTGACTAATGGTATTCTGTTGCGTTCTTTCTTGGGCCTCTCTTGTAGTAGATGACTTCGGGGAACCCATCTAGCTCTGTCAATTTGTTTTCTTACTTCCCCAGGTGGGTACTGTAGTTTCAAGAATGCTTGATAGAGATCCTCAAGATGTCTGTCTCTGTCTGAGGGATCAGAGCAGATGCGGTTATATCTTAGGGCTTGGCTGTAGACAATGGATCGTGTGGTGTGTTTAGGATGGAAGCTCGAAGGATGTAGGTAACTATACCGATCAGTAGGTTTTCAGTATAGGGTGGTGGTGATGCGTCTATCCCTGATTTGTACTGTAGTGACAAGAAAGTGGAGCTCCTGTGTGGAGTTTTCCAGGCTCAATTTGATGGTGGTGTGGAAATTATTGAAGTCTCTGTGAAAAATCTTCCGGAGCATCCCTGCCATGTGTCCAGATGATGAAGATGTCATCAGTATAGCGTAGGTAAAGAAGAGGTGTTTTTGGATGAGACTTGAGGAAACGTTGTTCTAAGCTGCCCATAAAGATGCTGGCATATTGTGGGCCATGCAGGTGCCCATAGCAGTGCCACTGATTTGGAGATATAAATGATCCTCAAATCTGAAGTGGTTGTGGGTGAGCACAAAGTCACAAAGTTCAGTCACAAGCTGTGCTGTGGCATCATCTGGGATGGTTCTTCAAAGAGAAACAGCTGAACTCGAATTAATATGCAAGCTAAATTCTGTGAAAGCAGGACTTAATCAAGACTATGGGTTCTTTTCCCATTACCAAAGGTAATTTGACTTCAGGCTTCCCATGGTTTGAACCTAACAACTGCTCTGACTTGCTGTTACTGTATGACCTGATCCTATGTTTTACACCCCCTTGCGTTTATTTGCATTCCTTTCTGTAAGTTCACCCATCTTCAAAGCATCTGAGGAAGTGGGATTTTCTCCCACGAAAGCTCATGTGAAAAATAAATCTGTTAGTCTCAAAGTGCCACATGACTCCTTGTTGTTTTTTTGCTGGACTAGACTAACACAGCTATCCCTTTGGAAATTTATTGTGCAGGCAGGAGCCACACTAGTGCTTATGCCAGCAAAACTTAAGTTGCTCAGCAGGATGTTTTTCTACATCTCTGAGCAGCAAAAGCTTTGTTGGCACAAGCAAGCATGTGGACAAAACCTTAAAATGGGTGGTAGTAAAAGCTGTGCTGCAGTGGGATTCCTGCAGCTGCAGTCTCCCACTTCTTGGCTCTCTTTTCTCATAGTTCACCTGATGGCTTTGTTTTTACATTCATCAATGAACTAGCACGTATATTCACTTGAGTATAAGGCTCAATGAAATGGCTACACATTGTGTGAAACGAAAGAGTAGTGTTACCTCAAGGTAGTAAAGTTACAACCAGGAGGATTTTATACATTTTCCAACACAATAATTTGCTTGTGTTCAACTTTTGTGCTGTAAGTCATGCATGATGCTGATAGTGCAGCCTCTACCATGAGACATGAATGACATGACAGGAAAAAATGCAATTTCAACTCATTCTAAATGAGTAGCTGTAAAATATTTTATAGAATTTCAGGGGCTAACGTCTTTTCTTGTTCACAGAATAAATGTTTACTCTTGAGTGTCCTTAGTTATCTCACATTGCAAAGAAAACAATTCTAACTCAGGCAGGCACACCACACTTTCATAGCTTATAGCAGACATGGCCAAACTGTAGCTCGGGAGCCGCATGTGGCTCTTGAATGAAAAAGTGTGGCTCACAGAAGAACGTCAGCAAATCAATTTAGTAGGTAGAAGTATATGGCTATATGCCTCAGTGCGGCTTTTGAAGGTTTAATAATCAACTTGTGTGGCTCTTGAGTTCCATAAGTTTGGTCACCCCTGGCTTATAGTAACAAGGGTATAATACAATAATTATTTAGTTTGAATTCTTATTTTATGACAAACATTAGACTATCTACAATTATCTTTGTACCTACCCACTAGTTGACTTTATATTATGCAGTTATAAGTGCCTGTATATTAAGAACAAGATTAAAGCTCAAACTGGATTTAAAAATGTAGGTTTCTTTTTGTTGTGTTATTAGTATAATACTAGGTCTGAGTGGGAATTTTGTGACTCAACATTTTCTGTAAGAAAATACTGATTCATCGACACTAACACTTTTTGCAGAAAAGGCTCAGTTTTGTTGAAACCTTTGTTAGTAAAACAAAAAAGATTTTTAGGTGCAGGATGTAATTTCAACATGAGAGAAATTCCTATACTCCAGAAGAGCCAACAGGACAGAGTTTAGAGTGCTTAACTAGGACATAGGAGACCCACATTCAGGACCTTGCTCTGCCAGATTCTGAAATCTCTCTCAGTGTCTCTGGTTGGGGCTGTTCTGGTATGTATAAATAATTAACTATTAATTGGGTGAGCAAGAGTAGCTGAGGGCATTCATTTGGGATTTGGGAGTCTTGCAGGTTCAAGTTCCAAAGGGGTAGGTATGTTAGTCTAGTTAAGCAAAACAAACAAGGAATCTTGTGGCACTTTTAAAAACTAACAGATTTATTTATCGCATGAGCTTTCATCAGATGAAGTGGGATTTTCTCCAACAAACCTTCATGTGATAAATAAATTTGTTAGTCTTTAAAAGTGCCACAGGCCTCCTTGTTTGTTTCACAGGTTCAAGTCCCTGTTCTAGCTCAGGCAGAGTAGTGACTTGAAAACCCAGGCCTCCAATATCTAGGTGAGTGCCCCAACCACTGATCTGTTAGCTATCTCAGGGCAGTGGTGTGTCTTTCTGTCATTTTTCATGAAAACGTTTATGAAAAGATCTCAATTTTGTTCCAATGTAGAACAAAAACAGATTTCAAAATCTTGAAATGTTTTACTCAATAGAAATGTTGTTTTCTGGCCAGCCCTAGTTAATACCAATCAAAGTCTAACTAGTTATTGTTCATAAAAGCATATATGACAGGGGGTTAAAGTAAGCTGGAACAACCCGCAGCAGTGTTCCGAGCCCCCTGTTTTTAGAGGGGCATTGTTCTGGTTCTTGCTGAATATAGAGAAATACATTGGAATGCTGTGTTCCAGGGCCCCCTAATAATAGAAGACCACACTGCAGTGCAGTGTTTTGGTGTGTTTCCCCAGGGCCAGCTGAAGGGGCTGCGGGCTGGAGTGAGCCTGACAACTCCCCCCACTTTCTCTGGAGTCTGCAGTGGCCCCACCACTTCCTGCTGGGCCTGGGTGTTGTGTGTGGCCCAGATCCAGTCTCAGACCCATGCTTGCTCTCACCAGCTGGCCAGCTGGTGCCGCAGCCTTCCTCCCCCCAGCTCTGTCCAGCCTGGCTCCTCAGCCACCTTGGCAGCGCAGGTAAAGGGGCCTTGGGGGGGAACGTGGTTTGGGTACAGTGAAGCAGCTGGCAGCTCAGCATGGAAGGGGTTGGAAAGAAGAAGTTGGGATGGTGGGCTGCAGAGATGTGGAGGGGGTTGGGGGACTGAACGGGGTGAAGTGAAGATGGGGGAGGTGGGGGTGTGGGGTTAGGAGGGCTGGAGTGGGGATATGGGTGCAGGGAGCTTAGGGAATGGGGATTGGGGCCGAGGAAGATGTGGGGAAAGAGTGGTCTGATGGGGGGTAGGTGTTTAGGGGGCACTGGCTGGGGTGGGGGACAGTAGCTGGGGTGGGGGCAGGCATTTGAGGAGCAGTAGCTGGGGTGGGGGGGCAGGCATTCGGGGAGGCAATAGTTGGGGTGGGTTAAGGGGGCCTGGATGTGCATGAAGGGGCCCTGGAAATTTAGGAGGGTTCCGAGGTCCTTCAAATTATACTTTAACCCCTGCATATGACATGTTGTGGTTGAGTTTGGTTCACTTATAGATTGTGCAGAACATAATCATCTTTTCAAACAAAGAGAATAGAATTAAACATCTTAGTATTATCATTTAAACATTAGTAATCTATTCAGGATTATTCTAATTCTTGTTAATAGATTACCTGGACAAGTTTCAGTCAACTGCTTAAAAACACACCTTTAATCAATGTGATCAGTCCCATGTAGGTACCAATACTTGCCTTAATCAGTGAAGTTATTTGTGAACTAGCTTAATAATCTTTTTATTATTTGCCAGTAACTGCTAGATCACTGGAAAGTGCAGACTGTGAGCTTTTTTTTTTTTAACTTGATACGGTGGTCAGTCATGCTGTACTGGACTTGTTATAACCAAGTGACGTGAAAAAATGTCAAAAATTTTCCTTCTTACTGAGATATATTTCTTTTGTTTAATCATGTAGAATGAAGAATGGAAACAAATATAAAATAACAAATTTATTTTTTTCGCTATGCATAAAAGCACATATGACATGTTGTGGTTGAATTTGATTCATTTATGGAAATGCGAAACGTGTTGGTTACAGAACAAATGGAAGCTTATTTTAACCAAACCAATTCACCCGGTCCCTCATATAAATTAAAAATGTATTAAAAAACAAAAGGAGTAGATAGTGAATAGGAAGGGAACAGGCTTTCATTTTGGTGGTCTACACTTGTAAATTCCAAGACAAACCCAGGAAAAGAGTGCATATGCTTAATGATTAAATCTATGTTCTAAAATGCCTCACTGGGGAAAAAAGGGGTTAATTACACAAACTGTAATCTAAATTTCTTTTTAAAAATTGCTAATTTTCCAAAATACCACTAGTTTACATCATGAGAGAAAGGGGTATTTCTAAATACCTTCACAATATTTTATGGGAATAGAAGGTAGAAGTCACATTCTACTCTAATTTACATAAAATGAATACCTATTTATTTTTCAGAGTTTGTACTAGTATAACTCAGTGGTTATCAACCTCCTACAAGTCACGACACACTTGGCAGCATATATGACTATACAGGAGACACCAGCCCACCTATCCCCCTTTGGCTCTCCTCAACACACTTACTGCTGTGTGGCAACACAGTAATGTGCCCCGACACAGTGGTTGAGAATTGCTGGTGTAACTAAAGGCAGACTATGGCTAAAGATTAAACTTTTTATGGAAAAAAAATTGATTTTAAAGGAAAGTGGAAATGAATTATTATTAATTAGAGGGAAGGGTTCTCCTTCGAGTGCTTGCTCACATTGATTCCAATTAAGTGTGCATGCGCATGTTGTGCATGGCTGCCGGAAGGTTTTCCCTAGCCCTCCCCATCCCTTACTAGGGTTGGCTATGGAACCCCCTGGAGGCATGCCATCATATCCCTCCTTATAAGGTCTTGCCAACCCTCCCCTCCTCAGTTCCTTATTCCCGCTAGTGATGACTAGCTGGGACGTGAGCTCTCTCATTTGAGATCTTCCCTAGTACTCTCTTTTTTCCCCTTTTCCTCAGTTATTGTTGTAGTAATTCTTACTAGTTAATTGTGTTTAAAAAACAAAAAAAGAGGACTTTCATCTTCGCCCGGGACTGGGGCATGCCTCAGTCCCCAGGCTTTAAGCCAAGTGAGATATACAAAAAACCTATGCCTAGGAGTGATCCTCATTCCATTTGTCTAAAGTGCTTGGGTGAGGTGCACCTGACCCAGAAGTGCAAAATCTGCAAGTCGTTTCATCCCTGAACTAGAAAAGAAAGGTTGCAGAGAATCAAGTTGTTCCTGATGGAATCTGTGCTAAGACCTTCACCCAGCCCCTCAGAACCAGCTTCAACAGCGATGTCAGTTAAGAGCACTCCAGCACCTAAAGACACCTCAAAAAAGCCTGAAAAAGACTCTAGGCACTGGAGGTCCCCAGCACTGAAGTCCGCACAGAAGCACCGTTAGCAATCGCTGGTGCCACGGAAGAAACATCGGCAGAGGGAGGCAGGTCGCTGGCACCCAAGAATAAAGACAAAGGGGGCTGGTGCCATGAGACCCACTCTGGGCCATGGAGTCCCTGCTGCTAGACTGCCCCCAGCGCTGATTCCGGTCCCAGAGGTAGGACCGTCAAGTGTGGACCCAGGGATGGGCCATTTGCTGGCAGTAGATGAGGAGACGGATATTATTAGATCTCCGTCCACCTTAGACACATATGAAGCAATGAAAGACTTGCTAGAGTCTACAGTGCCACAATGGCTGAGCAACTCTGCCATCGTCGCAGACATCAACCTGTTCTAGGGGCAAGCCGATGCCGATACTGCGCCATCCATCAGGACACAGATTCCTGGAGCCATGGTCCATGGCACCGCTGTGGTCACCAAGGAGCCACTCACTCTCAGAGTCAGAGGCGGGCTCCATAGCTTCATATAGAAGCCAGTCACACTCCATCTCTCGGCACCATGACCATAGGCCACAACCCTTCCAGGTGCTGTTGGCGTCCCAGTGGCAGAATCCAATGAGCTGGCCCTTTTGGACTCCGTGGGCTTATCATCAGACACCAGGACCCCAATCTGCAAGTTCCCTGTCGAAAGTCTCCAGAAGTAGACCCACAGGCACAAGGTCAGAGACTTTGTCATGGGATGACACTGTGGCTAGTAGGGTGCCCCAAGGCCCTCAGCACTCGATCCCAAGAAGCACCCTTGCCAGCATCTAGACTGATACCAGTGCCGCAGACGACCTTGAAGCATCAGGTCTACATGACACAGGGGAACAGGATGTTGAAGACACGTACCAACTGAGGGGATCCTCTTCTTCTCCAGATGAAGTCGCAGCGGGGACCACCCCAGCCCCCACTTCTGAGGACAGTAGGGCTTACCTAGCCCCTAACCTAGGTATTGAGATATTGGAGGTCACTGAGGAATTCTCCAACACCATGACTGATATCCTATCATCCTCAGGCCCAGCTAAGGTGGCTTTGCCCCTCATAAAAACTATTGACAAAATATATGAAAACCATTTGGCAAACGCCGTCATTGATCCCGGCTACACCCAAGCGGGTAGAGTGGAAGTACTTCGTTCCCCCTAAAGGATATGAATTTTTATACACACACCCGTCTCCGGGATCCCTAGTAGTGGCCGTCGCCAATGATAAGCAGAGACAGGGTACCCAGGCACCAACCCCCAAAACCAGAGAAGCCAAGAGATTTGATCTATATGGTAGAAAGGAGTACTCCACTGGGGGCTTGCTCAGGACCATTGCTGCTCCTGGGAAGGACCCAAGGCACTGCCCCAGTCCCCGCCCCCTGCCAGCAGGCCATGCCTCCTGCCAGCAGGCCACATCCCCTGGCCAGGAACAGGGCCAGGAGGGGCAGCTGCAGCCACGGGCGGCTGGGCCCTGGATCCCAAGTCAGGGACGGGCTGGCAATGGTTTCCACAGCCATGGGCAGCTGGGCCCTGGATCCCTGGCCGGGGATGGGGACAGAGCCAGGAGGGGCAGCCGTGGGCAGCTGGGCCCCGGATTGGGCCAGAGACTGGGAGAGGCGGGCCCCCCCCCCCCCCAGACCCGGGGCACTGGGGCTGGGATTCGGGGCACAGGCCCTATTTGTCTGGCGCCAGCAATGCCCCTGTATTTGCTACTCAGAGTGGCTAACCATGAGGCCATCCTTAGCTGTTACACATTTAATACGTGGAATTCTATGTCAAAATTTTCAAGACTCCCTGACACCTGACTCCAAGAAAGAATTTACCACCCCGGGTAGAGGAGGGTAAAGCAGTGGCAAGGATCTCCTTACAAGGAGCCCTAGACTTGGCCGACACAGCAGCCCAGACAATGGCCTCAGGGATCTCTATGAGAAGCAGTTCTTGGCTACAGGCGTCAGGTCTCCCTTACGAAGTACAGCAGACAGTACAGGATCTTCTATTCCAGGGAAATTTATTTTCTGAGCAAACTGACTCAAAATTACACAGCCTAAAAGATTCAAAAGCTACCTTGAAGTCTCTTGGTATGCACACGTGAGCCACCCAGAGACGAAACTTCAGACACCAACCAACCCCCCACAAATATCAACATCAGAGACAGTATCCAAGGTGCAGGAGAACCAGGAACAGTAACTCTATCACAGGTGGTAGAAGGAGGTCATACCCCTCATCCATTAGAAACAACAGTTCTTCTAAGCAGACTCAAGGTCCTAAATGAGGTTTTTGAAGAGGCACTCAAGGACACCATACCAGTATTCCAAACAGTAACTTCATTGTTTTCAGACCATTTATTCCACTTCTACCAGGCATGGTCCCATATAAGATCAGACAACTGGATGCTACGCATGGTGGAAAAGGGATACTCTATCCAATTCCTCTCAACCCCCTGACCTCACTTCTCAGGGACACCTCTCACAAATAGCTCCTGATGACAGAAGTACAAAAATGCTTAGAATTGGGATCAGTAGAAGAGGTCCCAGCAGGGCTGAGAGGGAAAGGGTTCTACTCAAACTACTTCCTAATTCCCAAATCGAAGGGAGTCCTCAGGCCTCTTCTGGACCTTAAGAATCTAAACAAATTTGTGAGGAGGTTGAAAATCCGCATGGTCTCCCTGACATTGGTCATTTCATCCCTGGAGTTCAGAGACTGACACACTGCCCTTGACTTGAAAGATGCATATTTCCATATCTCAATTACACTGAGGCACACAAAATTCCTGAGGTTTGTAGTGGGCAACAACCATTTTCAGTTTACAGCCTTCCCCTTTGGCCTATTAACAGTCCCCAGAGTCTTCACAAAATGTATGGCAGTGGTGCCGGCCTTCCTCAGAAATTGTCAAATTCACGTCTTTTCATATTTAGACGATTGGCTGGTAAAAGGCACCGCCAAGGAACAAGTTGTGGCCCACACAGATATGATAAGAAGAATGTTCGACAAGTTGGGCCTGCTGATAAACGAGAAAAAGTCAACGCTAGTGCCTACACAGAGAATAGAGTTCACAGGGGCTATTCTGGACTCGAACTTGGCTACAGCCTCCCTACCTCTCACGCAATTTGAAAGCATTGTGACACTAATAAGCAATGTGTCTGATCACCCTATGACTACAGTCCGAACCTGCCTAAGTCTGTTGGGTCACTTTGCTGCCTGTATGCGGGTAGTTCTACATGCCAGGCTACACCTGAGACCACTACAACTCTGGCTCTCCTCAGTCTACTGCACATCCAGGGACCCACTAGATCAGGCAATAAATGTCCCATCGCATGTCCTGAAATCCCTGGAGTGGTAGATGGATTGGGAAATGATCTGTGCGGGTGAGCCCTTCTCCAGGTCCCATCCAACAATAACATTGGTAACGGGTGCATCAGACCTCAGATGGGGAGCACATCTCAACTGCATAAGGACTCAAGGTTCCTGGAGCAGGAGGGACTTGTTAGATCACATCAATGTCAGAGTGATCAGGCTAGCTTTCCAGGCTTTAGAGTGTCACTTACAGCGCAAGCACGTTTTACTGAAAACGGACAACACAGCCGTGATGTATTATGTAAACAGACAAGGGAGAGCTTGCTCATCTGCCCTTTGCAGGGAGCACTGGCTTTATGGGACTTCTGTATTCCCAGGGAAATTCACTTGGAAGCCTCATATGTGCCAGCATCCCAGAACTCCTTCACAGACTCCCTCAGCAGATCTATTTGGACACACGAATGGTCTCTCCGCCCAGACGTGGCCTTTTACATCTTCCGTATGTTGGGAACTCCCTCAACTGGATCTATTCGCTATGAAAGACAACACCAAGTGCAATAGGTACTGCTCCTTCCTCAGACTCAGTGAAAGATCGTTGTCAGATGCCTTCCAGCTCATCTGGTCAGCAACTCTGATGTACGCGTTTCTACCTTTTCCGATGATGCACAAGGTCCTATCAAAGATAAAAAGAGATGGATCACTGATGATAGTGATTTCACCACCATGGCCATGTCAACATCGGTTTCCCACCCTCCTGGGTCTCCTGGTAGAGACCCCTCTTATCTTACCGCTACACCAGAACTTGATCACGCAGAATCAAGGCTTCCTCCGGCACCCAAACCTGCAATCCCTTCATTGCACAGCATGGAAGCTCCATGGCTAAGTCAGGGAGAGCTACAGCATTCTCAACAGGTCAGAGAGATCTTACTGGAAAGTAGAAAGCCCTTGGCAAGATCAACCTACCTGGTGAAATGGAAACGCTTCTGCTACTTGTGTAGTCGATTAATAATACACCATAAGGACACTTGCATACCTACTATCGTAGACTATTTACTACATCTCAGCCTGGGAGGCTTGTCGGTATCTTCTATTAAAGTTCATTTGGCAGCCATATCTGCCTTCCATGATCTTATTGGTGGGTACTCCGTGTTTTCCAGCCCAATTGTAAGTCGATTCCTAAAAGGACTGTTAAGGAAATTCCCTCAGACAGTCAAACCCATTCCTCAATGGGACTTGAATTTGGTACTCCTGACCTTAACTAAGCCTCCATTTGAGCCACTGGCTACATGCTCAGAACTTTACCTCTCCTGGAAGGTGGCCTTTTTAGTGGTGATCACCTCTGCCAGAAGAGTGTCTGAACTCAGGGCACTCACAACGGAACTGCCCTACATAGTGTTCCTCAAAGACAATGTGCGTCTCCGCCCACACCTGGCATTCTTACCGAAAGTGGTCTCTGTCTTTCACACAAATACGGATATCTTCTTACCCATTTTTTATCCAAAACCCCACCATTTTTATCCAAAACCCCACAGGGAGTGTAACTTACCTTCTCTTGATGTGAGGAAGGCACTAGCCTTCTATATCGAACGAACAAGACCATTCAGAAAGTCCACTCAGCTGTTCGTTTTGGTGGCCAACAGGATGAAGGGCTCTCCGGTCTCATCGCAAACAATTTCCAAATGGGTTACATCTTGTATCAAAACCTGTTATGAATTAGCAAAGAGACCTGCTCCTGTGATCACGGCTCACTCAACCAAGGGCCCAGGCAATGTCAATGACCTTCGCAGCCCAAGTTGCTACACAGGACATATGTAGGCAGTGGCGTCGCTAGCATTGGGCGGCCGCAGCCCTGGATCCCCGGCCAGGGACAGGGTCGCTGCAGCCACCAGCGGCCAGGCCGGGGATCCGGGGCCCGGCTGGCCGCCCGCGGCGGCCCCGTCCCTGCTGGGGATCTGGGACCCGGCCAGCAGCCCACGGCTGCAGCAGCCCCATCCCCCACTGGGGATCCGGGGCCTGGCTGCGGCAGCGGCAGCCCCAGCCCCGTCCCCGGCCGGGGATCCAGTGCTGCAGCCTCGGGCCCAGCCTCCAGCTTCTGCTTCCGGCCGCACTGGGCCAGGCTAGGCTGCACCACGCCATGCCACACCACAGCGCGGCCTAGCTGGCGGCGGCGGCACAGCCTCCCCCTGGCCCTATCCCAGGCCAGGGGGTGTGGCCTTTTGGCTGGGGGTGGGGCCTGCCCTCTGGGGGCGGGGCTGGGCCCATGCCCCGGGTCTTTCCCCGCCCCAGCAATGCCCCTGTATGTAGGGCAGCAACATGATCCTCAATTCATACGTTTGCAGTCCACTATGCCATCACCCATCATGTAAGGGAGGAAGCAGCAGCTGGGGCAGCAGTTCTGAAGTCACTGACAAAATAATTCTGACTCCACCTCCAATAAGTGCTTGGGAATCACCTAACTGAAGTTGATGTGAGCAAGCACTCAAAGAAGAAAGCCGGTTACTAACCTTTCCATAACTGTCGTTCTCCGAGGTGTGTTGCTCACATCCACTCCAAACCCACCCACCTACCCCTCCATCAGTTAGTTGGAAAGAAGGAACTGAGGAGGGGATGGTCAGCGAGACCTTATAAGGAGGGATATGGAGGCGCACCTCCAGGGGGCTCTGTAGCTAACCCTAGTAAGGTATAGGGAGTGCTAGGAAAAACCTCCCAACACCCATGCATGACACATGCGCACACACCTAATTAGAGTGGATGTGAACACATCTCGGAGAACGACAGTTACGGAAAGGTTAATAACTGTCTTTTCTCTTGGAAATGCTGACACTACCTCACTTGTAGCAAACGCTGTTGTAACTGCAGAATTGAATGTATATGCCCTTTCGCTCTTTTAAGAAAATTGCAGTATCTCATCTGCTAGCCTTGCAAATCCATAGGCCATTCCATTTGGATGTTATGTGTAGGCAGCTTGAATTTAATACTTAATCACTGACTTTGAGCCAAATCCCAATTGCCTTACTCACATTCCATTGAAACCAGTGAGTCATGTGATGAGGATTTGTCAACATTTTAAAATTAGAAGTTTAATAAAAGACTATAAACAAGAAAAAGACAAACCAGGTGACTGTACCTTCTCAGAGTTATGCTGAGGTATGACATAATCATAAGTCCAAGTATTCTGTTATTAGACCAGTGCCTTAGGTCACAGGCAAGTCATCCCCATGCATAAAGTGAGCATGATTTGGACCACACTGAACAAATATCTTTATTGTTTAACTGAAATTCAGTATCATACCAAATGAAATCAGTGAACATTAATGCTACCTTGAGTGTCTTTCGTAGTAAATTATTCTGATAGATATTTCCTCTCTTTCCATATATGCTAGGAGATGTTTGACCCTTGTTATCTTTAAAATAAATATTAAATATCTTTATAAAACCACATACAAGATTGTGCATCACTTGAGCAAATTAAAAGGCTAGTTCTTTCTTGATTACTTAAATATGTCACTGAAAGCACAAGGAATATTAAATGAATAATCTATCTTTTTTGTTAATGTAAAAATAATAGCAACCTTGTATTACTCAAAATATTAGTCTTAAAGATGCATAAGAAATGTGGGTATTGGGAGATGTAATTCAAAGAAAACAAATCATTTAAGTATTTTAAAGATAGCTAATACCTCCCAGTAGGATTCATTACTATTAATTTTCCCTGAGTAGAGAAGTTGTTGAAATTCTGATGTAAATTTAAACTATAACTAAGTTTCTGCCTGCACTTCCTCACTAGTAGAATCACTGTTTGATAGGTTTGCTATTCAGAAAGTGTAACAAAGGTCTCATTTTACTTGCTACATGTTTATATAACTGGAAAAAAATGGCAGTATCTTTAAAAGATGTAACTGTCAGGAAATGAGTGGTGAGAACCCTAGTATCTACCCTTATAACTATACAAAATCATTTCTCCTAGCAGCCAGCCATTTGCTGCATGCCTAATTCAAAAGTTGGGAACATTTTGGGTGACCAGTTTTAGTTCCATAACCTCTCAGCTATTAGTTTTGTGCTCCTTGTTAAACTCAGCTGCATATGTGCAAATACTTCTGAATTGTGCTTTGTTCGTTCTGTATACTGAGGTGCTTTGTAAACCACATAATTCCCAATATGAACTAAACTACACATATGATCATGTACAATTATATAACATGTTTAAGCTGTATAAACATATTTTCAGTTTATGATCTTCAGCCAGCTCATACAATACACAGGGCTACATCAATGTATATCCTAGAACATTGGGGGAGGGTTTGCTTGATAATGAGTTTATGTTGATTATGTATCTAAAGCATGACCTTTGCAGTCTCACCTTTATTTAATGCTAATTAATAGAACTAACTGTATAGTAAATGGAAAAACGTGGTTAGGTTAAGATAGACTTTTAAGATCGCCTGGTGGTGTCTCATACCTTTCCAAAATGTTGAGTTCAGCAACATTTAAGCAGTGGTTAAAATATAACTTGATGGGCCTCAGAATCCTCCTAATCTCTGGGCCTCCCACCTACTCCCCGACCCCTCCCCCCATTTTTCCCCCCTTACTTGGCTGAAGCTACTCCCTGGCCAGGCCACCCCTGCCCTGAGCATGCATCTGAGCATGCTCAGGGCAGGAGATTTGAAAACTCCCCCAGCCTGGCCGCAGCTCCCAGCCAAGGGCACAACAGAACATGCGTTCCACCCAATTTTTCTATTTTTCAGGGCCCTGGAACTCTGGCTCCTCAAATTTGTGTTCCAACTTACTTTAGCCCCTGCATTTAAGCCCCTGGAAACCAGGAAAGGGTACACACCAGTGCAAACTTAACTCAGGCCTCCTGGAGTTGGTAGTAGCCAGTGGGAATTATCTACATAAACTCCAGCTGGATTTACTATATGAGGCCTAGCTGTATTGAATGGTGAACAAAAGAGTCAGAGCAGCTTGTCAACGATGTGATTGTGATATGAGGAAATGTAGGCAGTCCTGTCCCACTTGGGAGGAGGGGGTCTGAGTCCTTCTCCCTATCCCACAGTGTGTGATCAGAGGAGAGAGAGGTATGTGTACCCTGACATATATAGTATGTCTCTTTTCAGTCTTAGGATGTGTCATTAGCATTCTACAAGGCATGGAGATTGTCAGCAGATGGGTGGGATGTGAAAGTGATCTGTACGTTCAATGATGGCTAAGTGTAAGTAAATGGTTAAGTGGGATCCAGAGTGAAAGGTGCAAGGGGCTGGGGAAAGGGTTGTAAAACTTGGCAGGCATTGTATTGTCTCTGTAGACTAAATGCTTTAGTGTAGGGCAGATGTAAGTAGCTCCTGTTCTGTACTGTTCACTTAAACAGAAGTTTTGCCTTAGGAAAGAAAAAGTGTTCAGACACTGTCCTATTTCCTGTTCCCTGCATGTTCTAAACTATCTGCATAGGCAGAGGGCAAGTATGTCTTTCTGGGGCATCACTCAGAGAATAGAGCTAAGGTTGTATTTGCATGTACTTTGCCTGTGTATTCAGAGGTTTGTGAACTTTATGTTCTAGAAGGGCACAAGGTGTCACTAGGCAACCTTAATTCTTCAGTAGCTAAATGGTTTGTATATGTGTTTCCTAGGGTGGCTTTTTTTGTTTTGGTTTTGGTTTGGTTTTGGGTTTGGTTTGGTTTTTGAGAGAAAGACAAATATTTTTGGTAGGAGTAGAGAAAAGACTGGTGTATGTATCTTCTCTCTCCCACTGTCCTCTGCAACACATATTCCTCCCTCCAGCACTTCTAGCTAATTCCTCCCCTCCCCATCTCATTAAGGCTACAGGGTATGCTATGCTGTTCTAATCCGCATAGTGTAGATGTCAATGGTTAAAGTATAATTTGACATGCCCCAGAAGCCTCCTAATCTCCAGGCCCCCTTCCCATATTATCTGAGCCCCCTTTGTGCATGTGCAGGCCCCAGCCTAGGTAGGCATTTGCAACCACTTCTCAGTGTCATATGCATCGGTTATCACTCCATAAAAATATTTATAATTTTATATGGTATTTATGTCTATAGCAATTAATGTTACAAACTAGCAAACATTGCATAACACAATAAGTATTGTGATTAACAATGATGCGGCATAGGACCTGGCAGCAGCCCAGAACTCTATGCCCTCAAATTTGTGGGCCCCAGAACTGCGTTCCAGTGCATTCTCCCTTTAACTCCTGAATGAATCTTTTCTTCCATCTCCCTTTTTACATTTCCCTTTTGTCACTGTCCCCAGACCTCAAATATCTATCACGCTTCCGCCTCAGGAATCTTGATGATACTCTATACAACACTGTAGCTGTCAGTCATCATGTCATGTGGCACTGCTTACACAGTGGATCCACATCAAGAAAGTCCACAGTAAATGTAAGAAGCCCACATTATTCCCTTAGCTGTCCTTCACCCACATCTCTTCCTTCTGAACTCCTCTTTGGTGCTCATTAAGCTCACACTTCGTTAGCCAGTCTGCACCACTTGGTGAACAATTTTAAGATAAAGTTAGTTTGTTTGCCAATTTCCCCTTGCTCCAAACGAAATTTGATTTGGAAGCCCTCATCAGATCAAACTGTTCTTGGTGCTACCTTCTCCACCCAGAGTGTTGTTGTCAGTAAAGTAATACCTTTGAAACATTTTAAGTATTTCTTTGATGATTTGCCACTTTGAGAACAACAATAAAAAGACAAGGAAATGTTTGCATATTTGTCCTGGTAGCCAGGAAACAGTTTTTGGATCATACTGCCTGTTCTGAAGGACTGCAGCATTATATGTTCCATTCCGATTCTGATGCATTCAGCCACTTTAGAGGACCAGATGCTGTTTAATTATTTCAATTCTAGCAGAATCTGGAGCCTCTATAACTGGGGTAGGGTTTGTTCTGTGCACGTTACACAGGAGGTAAAATGGGAACAAGGTTTCTTATTAGAGCAGCGTGATGCCTCCTAGCTGTTTTGACTTTCAGGAGAGCCAGAAATCAGCAGACACATGGGGGCTCTGCCCTCAAATGTGAGCAGGAGTGAGTGAGGGGCTTCTGCAAACCAGAAGTAAGATGCATGGACCCACAGCCCCTGCCTATGCAGTGGATGACAAAAGAGGGGAGCATCTGATGCCAAACTGAGCAGGAGGGAGAAGTTCCCGTGGGGGGACCTGGTGCAGAGCCGGAATGCCCAGGCAGGGCTGGAGGCTCCCGTACCTGCCCCCTCTAGCCCACAACAGGGACACTCTTGCCAGCTGTGGACAGTGGCTGATTACCCAATGCCACACTTCCACCAGCATTCCCTGGATTGCTCGGGTGCTCTCCACTAAGGAAACGACCCAACCCCTTCTTTCCACCCTATCCACCCTGCCCTTTCTGTGCTGGCTGCCTGACTGTCCCCAACCCTACCCCCTTGCCTAGCCACTGGAGCAGCCACACCCCAGGCTGCTCCTCCCTCCCTGAGCATGCTCAGGGCAGGAGTTTTAAAAACTGCCAGCCTGGGAGAAGCTCCCTGCTGGCCAGAAGACTGCCTTCTCGCTGGGTAGGGGCTGCAGCTGCTGAACAGGGAACATTGCTGCCAGGCTGACTGGGAGCGGAGAGAGCGAACCACAGGGGTAGTAAGGGGGAACGCACCAAAATGCTGTGTTCTGCCCTATTATTCTAGTTTTAGCGGCCCCGGGACACTGGTCCCTAAATATTGTGGGCCATGGACCAGCATTCTGGTGCGTTCCCCCTGACTTTAACCCTGGTAGACATGGCCTCAGAGTGTCTGTAGAGTGGCCGCCCTATAGCTGATGAAAAACACCCTTCCATTCCCATAGGCTGTGTCTGCACTACAGTGTGGCTATGCTGTTGTGATCCCAATAGTGTAGGCATAGCCTCAGTCAGTAGCACTTTAGAAGTTGTGAGAATGTAACGAGTTGCTCCTTGCTGGATAGTGCCCCCTGCTGCTGCATAACATGCCACAGACAGCAACTTACTGGAAGGTTGCATGTTCCATTGGTTACATAGTCCACGCTGTACATCGAGTCTAGTCTGTGCCTCCTCTTGGCTCCCCTCGTCCATACTCTGGCCAGATCTCCACAGCCATGCCCTGTCCACTCAATTCCACCCCAGACCCAACTTCATTTCCCTCACACCATACATGGATGGCTGTTCCTTAACTTGTATTTCCTGTTTTTCACATGAGAGAGCAGGCAGAGGGGCTTAGATTCCAGCCCTCTTGAGAGCAAGCAGAGGGGCTCAGATAGGATAGGGGTGCCCAGCTCAGGTTGGGGACAGGGTGAGGGGCTTGCTCAGACTCCTTTAAAAGGGCAGGGAGCCTACCTCATTTCTGACACACACATAGGGAGGGGTGCAAAAATCTCCTCAGAGTGGCGGGTTCCCAGATTCTAGCATACACACAGGAGGGTATAATTTGATGCTGATAGGCTACCTAATCCACTATACTGTTCTTACCAAACATCCTCAGCTAAACTAGTAAATGGACCACAAAAACTAGTACCACACTTTAGTATTTGTTAAGGGATCTGAATTGTTCATGACTGTGAACAGTTACCATGCATGTTTACTTTACAAAAAAGTTTGAGATTCTAGACTTCACATGTGAAATCAAGAAAAGAAAGAAATTATAGAAGTTGAGCCCCTGCCCTCAAAAAAGCTAGAAGAGCTTGGATCTGTAAGCAAAGAAACTATTTCCTTTCGATTTCAGTTACTCCTGCTTTCAGAGAAACGGGGTTTTATATATTTCTAGCAAATAATCAAGACTGCATCAAAGAAAGTACCAGACTCTATCATCAATTTCTAGTGACAGCAGGAACACTCACAGGAACTTTGACTAGCTGTTCATTTCAGAAGGGGTACCAGTATATAACTAGAAAGTGTCTGGGCTTTGTTGAATATATTCTGATAGAGAATGTTCATTCCAGATGTGAGAAATCCTACTGCAGGACTAGAAAAATTTACTTAAAGTGGGAAAAATTTTCAGTATAGGATGCCCAATGCGGTCATAATGTGTTGGAGGCTCCTATTGCCATGAACCTTGATTACATCCTGCACTTAACAGTAAAGCTCTCTGGCTCTCAGTCTAAAAAAACAACAAGGAGTTCTGTGGCACTTTAAGACTAACAGATTTATTTTTTGTATGAGCTTTCGTGGGAGAAGATCCCACTTCCTCAGATGCTTCGAAGATGGGTGAAGTTAAAGAAAGGAATGAAACTAAATGCAACGGGGTGTAAAACATACAATCGGGTCATACAGTAACAGCAAATCAGAGCAGTTTGATGGTTTGAGCCTGAAAACTGCTCTGCTTTGCTGTTACTGTATGACCTGATCCTATGTTTTACACCCCCTTGCATTTAGTTTCATTCCTTTCTTTAAGTTCACCCATCTTCGAAGCATCTGAGGAAGTGGGATCTTCTCCCACAAAAGCACATGCAAAAAATAAATCTGTTAGTCTTAAAGTGCCACACAACTCCTTGTTGTTTTTTTACTGGACTAGACTAACGCAGCTATCCCTTTTGAAATTCTCAGTTAGCCTGCCTTACAGTGATTTTGACATGCCATCTTCCAGTCCAGTCATGCTCAGCTTTTTTCCCCAACCTATTGTTATCCAGATTTTGAAACAGATTGTTTCACTCTGACCTATGATTAGGAAATCATCTCCTGAATGCTCTGTACTTACTCAAGATGGCCTTTTTGGTCACCATAATGTCAGCCAGTATGGTCAGCAAACTGCAACCTATTATGGCCAACCTTCCTTATCTAGTATATCACAGAGATAAGATAGTGTTGAGATCTCAGAAATGTTTCAGACTGAGTTGCTCTGTGCCAAGGCAAGTACTGTAACGGTTGCGAGGCAGGAGCATCAGGGAAGTTACCTGTCTGCACTGAGGCATCAAGGCTTGAAGAACTTTCCCCAACACTGCTTGGACCAGCCATACAATATACACCAACCTGCTTGTGCATGTACAAAATTCTGTTCTGTAGTCTCTACATAAAAATGCATACCTAATTTAGATCACTCACGAACAAAATTAAATGACATGAATTTTCCTAAACATTACTGAAAAATAGATCTTGCAGTTATCTTTAATCTGATACCATATTTCACATACAGAGGTACAAAACCAGGCACAGAATTTTGTATAATACAATTAAGAAAGCTATACCATTGCTATAACACGATAAAATAACCAAGGAATGTGCATATACGTGAGCCACATGTTGACAAGTTCGAAAGAGGTAGCCATGTTAGTCTAGTTCAGCAAAACAAAACAGGGAGTCTTATGGAACTTTTAAAGACTAACAGATTTCTTTATCTCATGAGCTTTCATGGGAGAAAATACCACTTTGTCAGATGCTCAAGTAAAGTGTGATTTTTTCTCTCATGAAAGCTCAAGTGATAAAAGAAATTTATTAGTCTTTGAAAGTGCCACAGGTCTCCTTGTTTGTTTCTATATGTGAGCTGTCAGTGTTGCTAGGGAGAAATTTTGTGGTTTAGAAGGGGAGCTGATAAACAGAAATGTAGAAAAGGTTTTGAATTACTTCACTGATAGCTTTCTTGTTTGTTTGTTTTTTCTTTTTGGTTTGCCTTGATGAGCAAAAATTGTCTTGGTGTTCAAAAATGTAACTGTGTTTAACAGTATGTTTTTCTTTTGGTAACAGTTGCCTGACCCTGAAAGACTCTCACAGTTCACTGTCAAAAAAAGATCTATTGGAATCTCATCTCCTACATCAGATCCCCCTGTAACCAGAGACTGCAGAGACAGCTACATCTTTCTCTTTTCTTAATTCTCAACAGAATTTATTTTAAGATCATAATTTGGATATATCAGACCCAATGATGAAATGATCAAGCAAGAGCCTAATATTTTAATTCAGAAAACACTAAGGAACTAATGTACAAGAAGATTTTTCTTTTTTTGGCAATATAGCAAATTGAGACATCAGTTATTGGTATTTTGCATAATACAGTTAGATGCATTAATTTATACTTATTTTATGGTAGCATCTTCTGAAATAAAAGGCTTTCAGTTTGGTGATATAGTTTCATTTATGCAATAGAATGCTTCAACTACTAAATATACAGAATTTTTTCCATTAAAATCTGAAAAATATTAATGAATATTTGAATACAGATTTACATGAATAATCTTAACAGTTATCAGTCTGTTTCGAACTTTTTGGAGGGCAACATTTATTTAAAAGTTTATGGTGAAGCTATTCAATTGTGTCACTTCCAGATCACTCTGCTTCCAAGCGTGGGCATGATAGACAACAGAAACTGCAGTTGTTGCATTGACCAACTTCTGGACAATGGATGAAGATGAAGTGTCCATGCTGATTTTTTTAGATCTATCAGCAGTCTCTGATAACACTGAGCCTAACATTTTATTGAAATGATTATGGTCATGAGCACCCTAGATGAGACTGCTCTAAGGTTATGTCTGTGCTGCAATTAAACCCCCTGGCTCTGTGTCAGCTGACAGACTCATGGAGCATGGGTCAAGGGGGCTGTTTAATTGCAGGGTAGATGATTGGGCTCAGGCTGGTGGGGTATCCCAGAGTACATGCTCCAGCCCAAGTCTAAATATCAGCACTGCAATTAAACAGCCTCTTAGCCCAAGTCTCACAAGTCTGAGTCAGCTGACACAGGCCAGTTGTAGGTGTCTAATTGCAGTGTAGACTTACCCTAAGAGTATTAGTGAAGAGCTATGGGCTCTGATATGCCATTGACATCTACAGTTAAATTTCATCCAGTCTGATCTGACGTGTGCATTTGAGTGCTTTAATCACTACAGAAGCAACAGAAGAAATAGCAGTATATTAACTTTTTGACTGAGCAAGTGTGTCACTCAGGTTTGCCATATGAGGGTTGTATTAAATTTTAGCAGCTTCGGGATGGCTGCATTACAGTTGTGGCCAAGAATGAGTTTCTCCATCCATGCTCACAAAGAACAGTGTCACCTTGTCTTTTGGAGGCTGACCTCCCTGCAGGTATTAATGCCTTTGTCATCTGAAGATTAGCCAGCTGCAGTGTACTCTATGTGTGACTACATTTTAAGACCGTTCAAAATAGTAAGAATTTGGCTGTCTGTTCATTAAGAAGCAGAGCTTCATATCAAGAGCATATAACAGGGGTAGGCAACCCCCAGCACGTGTGCCGACAGTGGCATCCAGGCCTATTCAGAGCAGCACACGGCACCCTCTACGGCACCACAAAAATTGCCACTCTTGCCACAGAAAGCCGTTTTGGGCAGCTTTCTTTGGGTGCAGCTGGGACACAGGGGGTTCCACTATGCCTATGCCTTCATGTGACACAGAAAAAAGCTGCCCAGCTGGCTCCTCTGCGTAGTGTGACACTCCCCAAAGGAGCCACTCTGGGCAGCTTCTTTCTGCAGCATGCCTGGGAACCCCTGAAAGGAGCTCTTTATTTATTTATTTATTTATTTTTATGGCATGCCTAGGGATCCCTGTCCCCCGGCACACCGGCAAATGAGCCACTCTGAGTGACTTCTTTCTGTGGCATACCTAGGAAGCACTCCCACTTCAGGTATGACCACTGCTGAATTTTCAGGCAGCCACTACATTTTTTCAGCAGAGGGAGCCACCGGCGCTAGCTGAGGGTCAGGGTGGAAGGATTGGCACAGGAGTTGGCAAAGGTTGTGGCCCCTGGCATATAACAACATCAGTGCGCTATAATCTCCTCTGGCTGTGTATTCGTTTTCCAGGTGCATTTTACAGTTGCTTTAATCTGGCTGAAGTCCTACATGGTTTGGAATCCGTCTGCCTGAAGATTGCCTCTCTTACTACTCCAATTATCATCAGCAGAGGTGCTCAAGCTAGTAGCCATCTCTTTCAAAGAGAAGGGAGCTAGTAGCAGTGTTTTGTTGAGAGGGATCCTCTTCAAGGCTAATAATCATTTCCTCTTGTGGTTTGACAGAGCCCTAATTTGTTGACATTCAGGCTAAGTGTCTATCCTGATGACAGCAGAATCGCCACCATCAGCACAATCTTCCATGCACGATTCAGTGGTGAACATGAACCCGCTGAATCACTCCAGAAATCACCATAGCAACTCAAGCCCTGGAACTGGAGTTACTGTAAACCAGCCGCAAGTCATTTGCAGTCAGCTTACCCTAATGTGTTGGAGCTAGTTAGAGAGTGGTTGGGAGATACGCAAGGTATTTTATGTACGTACGTATGTATGTGTGTGTGTCTCCTGTTGACTGCCACTGAGAAATGCAGCAAGTATAGACTAAGTCTCAGGATATGTGCCAATGCCCCCCTCTGTTTTGGGGGGCTTTTTTGAAGGAGACTGGAGTAGCTGGAAAGGGAGGCACTATTAGATTTGTGATCCATCCTATTGCTTGATTTTATATCTGTGACGGAGACCCCAGAAAAGCCTCTGTCCACAGCCAGTCAGGACTCTGCTGCGGTGGAGTCTCCTCCCGTCCAGCACCCGGGTCTCCACGCTCCGTGCAGCCAGATCCCAACTCCAGGCTCAGAGGGTCCAATCCTTGCTCTGTCTGGTCTCCCCTGGAGGGGGTTTCCTCCCTCCAGGAGCATCCCAGCCGTCCCAATCAGCAGCGACTCTCAGCCAGTGTGGCAATCAGAGGGTTTATTAACAAACCAGTTCATACAGCAGCAAGGACAGTTGGTATCAGCATCCTCAGAACAATCAGAAGTGAAACCCCCGAAGGGATCAGGGCTACACCCCAGGGCAGGGTCCTGTCTCTTGGACCCCCCATTTCCCTACTACCCTCCTTCCCCTTGGTCCTTTGTTCCCCACCTCCCTCTGCCCTCCTCTCCGCCCCCTGGTCCAACCAGCTGAATCCAGTGTGACCAGCGGGGGGGGAGGGGGACGGAGGGTCCCAGGTACAGGCTTCCTAAACGCTACCCCCTTGCCCCCTAGTGGCTCCACCTCATATCACACACCTGTGTTCCATCACCCGAATAGAAAAGAAAGAGGGTCAACACCCGTGTCCTCCCTTATTAACCTAGCAGAGGATTCCCACTTCTCCACAATATCATATCTGACAAAGTGGGATTTTTCTCCCACAAAAGCTCATGCACTAAATAAATTTGTTAGTCTTTAAGTGCCACAGAACTCCTTGTTTGTTTTACTGAACTAGACTAACATAGCTATGCCTCTGTATCTAATAGTTTGGGTGCTTCAGCTATACAAGCACCTAGAGCCTCTGCGTCAGTACCTTTTATTAATCTCATCTAAAGAAAGAAAGAAAGAAAGAAAGAAAGAAAGAAAAGCACCTTTCATCCAAGATTAAGGGATTTGAATCTTTCTTGTGACAAAGTCAGCCCAGAAGGCTATAGAAGGGTGCTGGAGGACAGGTATGTGACACTCAAGATGAGAAAGGCCCTTTTTCTCTGCAAGCAGGAGACAAGGATCACAGCCTAATTAGGCACAGCTGAGGCCAGACAAAGGTAAGCCCTATTGAAAGCCCCACCTGTACTGTAAGGGGGGGGGGGATAGGGCCAGTGAAGCCAGCAGGTGAGGTTTCCCCACTCCAAACCCAAGAGAACTGTACCTCTTCCTCTGGAGAAGAGAAAAACTTTGATTTGTTTTGTGAAGAGGCAGATTTACCAAAGGCCTCTCTTTGCCAGTGGACACTGCATTTATTTGGCCGGCTAGAGGGGCCACTTCACCACAATCTCAAGTTTGGACTTCCAATATGAGATGTCTAGAATTTGATTTTTCACAGGTACTGAGCACCTGCAGCTCTCATTAACATTAACTTGAATTTTGGGCATTCAACATGTAAAGATAGAGGTACTCATTACAGATTTAATCAATTTTAAGGCAAGAAAAAAACATTATGTTCTCCTTTGAGTAGTGTCCACCCTGGGTGTTGGCGCATCCACACAACCCAGATCAGAGGACTGTCTAGCAGTGCTCATCTGGCTCACGGAGAGGCTGTCGTGCACTGCTTTGGTGCCCTTTTGGTGTGGGTGCAACCCGACACCCCTCAGTTGTTTTTCAACCATCTGCAGTTAGGGACAGAGCTCTGCTTTCTCCTCAGCTTGTCTAAATCCTTTACCCACAGAATGTTTTCCAAGTTCAGTTTCCCTTCCTTCTCCCAGTTTCTACCCATCCCTGTTCTTAAAACAAACAAAAAAAATAAGTTAGTTTTTTTCCCCATTTTACAATGCTGGCACTCCCAGCTTCAAGTGCTGCAAGACCTGCTGTGATGCTATGCCAGCATCAGATTGACACAGCCTGTGTTAAATACTTAGGTGAAGGGCACATTTCTCATAAATGCCAACACTGCCAAAACCTAAGCTCCAGAGCACAGGACAGAGACCTTCGCCTAAACCTTTCAGTGACGGAGCACTCTCTCTGACCAGCACTGGACCCCAGGCAGGCAGAAACAGTCTCTCAAACCCATTTCTCTGAGATACATCTCACGCCTCACTCTGCATTTAAGTGGAGAACGTCACTATCACCTGTCTCAAAACCATCTACTAAAGAGACTTCTGGCTCCTCAAACACATTGGCAACAAAATCCCTTAAAAGATACTCTTCTCTACATTTGAACCATATGGAAAAGGTTATCCCAGAATTTAAACCCTTCAGCTGTTAAGGCAGTTTGTCTTTTTACTTAAAGACAATGGCACTATTTGCTCTGGGATAAATTCAGTGTGGTCCACTTGCCTAAATGGGTAAACCTCCCTGGGTGTAAAATACAGCTATAGCCAGCCAATCAAGAACAGACCTAGAGCAATAAATTCTTAAAAAATGAGTGTTAACATTTAGTTTTGGTTACAATATTACAATGAAATTAAGAACTGAAAATATTTATCCACAATAATCATTTATCACGAAGAACTTCAGTGCTCTGAGATTGTATGATACATACTCCTAAATAGTCACAAGCCATCTACATGTAAGACTTACCTGCAGAAATGACAGAGATTCCAACACTGGTGCTCTCAGAACAGTATCTATCTATTGTTGACCTCTGTTCCTTCGATTTTTGACTAACTTCTACATCTAAAAACATCAAAATTCGTGATCAGCTACATCAGAATTTACTTCATGGTGATCACAGCATTCCATGAACAATTACAGGATGGATATCTCTGTTCCCATCCTATGGTTAACAGGTTCCTCACAGGAATCAAAAGCTCTATCCAGATATTCACCTACCGTCTCTCATCTGGGACCTGAACTTTGTGCTTAAGACCATCACTAAACCACTCTTTGAACCTATGGCAACTTGTTTGTTCACTCACCTGTCAGTGAAGGTAGCCTTTCTAAGTGCCATTTCTTCAGCTTATCATGTAAGTGAATTCACAGCACTTATGGCAACTCTGTCATACCTGGTCTTTTACAAGCACAAGGTGCCTTTAAAAACTCATGCAAAATCCATTCCTAAGGTTACATCCTCGCTTCACCTTAATCAAACCATTCACCTACTTATCTTCATGCCGAAACCACACTCAACTCTTCATGATGCCATTCTCCACGTGCTTGACATCTGCTGGGATCTGGCCTTCTGCCCGGAAAGAACAAAACCATTTAGATCAACAAACAAATGACTTGTTTCCATGGTGGAGAGGAATAAAGGACACCCAAAATTTCTAAACACAGTCTCTAACTGGATCTCTGGCTGCATTTGTATGTGCTATGACGTATCTCACATACCACCACCAGAACAGATAAGATCCCATTTCACCCTCCAGATCAATGTCTACTTCAACAGCATTTCTACATAATATCCAAATTCTTGACATTGGCAAGGCTGCTACATGGGCATCGTTTCATACCTTTACGAAACATTATGCTACTGATCAAGCATCAAGCTCTGATGCAGCAGTCTGTGGGAGTTCTCTGTTCTATAAAAATTAACAACTCTAAAGTCCCTCCATCCCTATGAGGGCACTGTTTTGGAGTCACCCATGGTGGAACAACCACGGCACCTTTTTAAAATTTTGGACTAAATAACTTGTCATAAAGAAAAACTATGCATGTGTGAGCTACAAAATGAAAATGTAGTGTGCTCTCTCATATTCTCTATATCTTTCAATAACTTTTAATCTGCTTCTAAAACACAGAAAAACAACTTTTGATGTAATAAGCCTTCTTTGTACACATCTCAGATGCTTTTTGAAATAGGCAATTCTGTAAAAATCAAAATTTTAAGTTTTGGATTTTGCCTGCTTTTTTGGCAGTTATCTCAATAAATTATCTCAAAATATCTCAAAACTAAATATTGAATGTCTACCCTTTTTTTGTTAATCAAGCTAATAACTAACCTATTGTGTGTTTTTCTGAAGTGAATTAATTCAGTACTTTTATTTCAGGATGGTTGGATCTATTTTTTTAGGTTTGTGGGTTGTAAAATCCAGGTTGATGACAGGACCCCCTTCAATCAAGATGAGGTTGGAAAATAGCTAAATAGTAAACCATAAAAATATGGTTATTGTGTTACAAAAAGACAAAATAGCGTAACTAGAGCTGGTCAGAAAAAAATTGTAACCATTTTCTGTTGGAAAAGCCATTTTACAAACCAAATTTTTAAAAATCATTTTGAATTAGCAGAAATTTTCAATAAAATATTATATGTAAAAGTTCATCTAGAAAAAAAATTCTGAAAAATATTGAAATTTAATTTCAGTGCAAAATTAGTATTTTAAATGTATTTTTGCCCCTCTATATTATTACATCATTTGATGGCACAGCAATCCTCAGCTAATTAGAGGAGCAGCTGCTTTCAGTATCCTTGTGTTACACTGGTATCATTTTTCTAGGATATTGAAAACAGATGTTCCTGTTAGTACATTGAGTGTCTAGCTTGTTTTCTTGTTCAAAATATGTGTTGAACTGTTTCATTACAAAACAGACAGGCACTTGCACAAAAAAATTAGATGTTTCAATATGTAGTATCAGGTCTCCTTAATGATATTTAAAATATAATTTTTCAGCTATTGTATTATTGCATGACTTGATATGATTTATTCTGTACTGCTACTACTTCATGAAATAAAGTAAAAACAATTAAATGAATGATTTGGAACAAAACCAAATAGAAATTCAGGATTTCACCAGCTTTAACCTTCATACTACTAAACCTTACCTGTTCCCTGCAGGCCCTGTCCTGACTTTGATTTGCAATGGCACTTCAGTTATCATCATTAGAAGTTTTGCACAGGAAGCGAAGACAGCATACGACTTTAGCACCTCCAGGAGTGTTGCTGGTGCTTGGCACATTGGGCACGTGCCCCAAGTGCCTGGGGCACACCCTGCCTCTCCCAGCCCTGTCCCAGACCAGGGACCCAGGGTCGGGGCACCTGCAGCAGCGCCTTACTCTCCTGGCCACATCCCTGCCAGGGATCCAGGCTGGGCTACCCGCAGCAGCGCCTGCCTCTCCCAGCTGAGGATTGAGGCCAGACCGCCTGTGGCAGTGCTCACCTCGCCTTGCCCTGTCCCCAGTCAGGGATCCAGGGCCAGGCTGGCAGCAGCAGGAGCCTGATGCTGGATCAGGCCCAGCTGCCAGATCATGGCCAGGGAGCAGTGCCCGGGCCCAGGGGACAGGGCCTGGGCCAGTGCCCCAGATCTTTCCATGGGGCAGTGACATTCCTGAAGGCCTCTGTTAGTAATTTTCTTACTGAAATCACTCTGCAGCTGAGACTCCCTTTTAACCAGATCATCTTCTCTTTTAAAATATGCCCTTTGATGCTGGAGGAACACTTTACCAGCCCTTCAGAGGGAAAGTGAAAAATGCCTGAAATCTAAACCCTTACGGGCCAAGAGGAGTAAGCTATGAGCCCAATCAGTCCTTATAAAGGAGGGTCTTCTTCATGCTGGAAGAGAACAGGTGTAGGTGGGATAGAGTGATGCAGTGTTTATCACTTGTACAGAACCAAGCCAGGGCTGGTTCCGTGTGTGTGTCCATGTGTGTGTCACTCCTGCAGCACCCAGGGTAGGCTGGGCTGGGCTGCCCAGCCAAGGGATGAGGCGTCCCGCCCCCCCGCCCCCCACCGGCATACACCCACTACGAATGAGCACTAGGGCTCAGCAGGGCCACCCAGAAGGAGAATCAGGGGCAATTTGCCCCAGGCCCACACCAAGAAGAGGGCCCCCTGCCCAGGGCCATTTCTAGGAGAGTGTGGGGCCCCAAGTGAATTGCCCTCTGCAAGGCCCCCATTCAACCCCCCCAGCACCGGGGGAGCAGCGCCAGCTGGCCCAGGGGAGGGGCAGGCCCCTGCTCCAGCTGTCCCATGCCGGAGACTGGCCGAGCTGGCCAAAAGCAGCCAGGGGATCAGCAATATGGGACCCATATCATCTCCCACCCCCCTCCCCGCTGCTCCGGCACAGAACCAAAAGCAGTGCATGTGGGAAGGGGGTGGACTGGCAGTGCTGAACTGGGCTGCTGCTTTTGGCTGGCTCACCTGGTCTCTGGCATGAGGGAGGCAGTGGTGTGGGCCCCACAGAGCCCCCCAAAGCAGGGGGCCCTGGGCGGCTGCCCCTCTTGCCCTACCCTAGGGACGGCCCTGCCCCTGACCCTGCCCTGACCCTTGCCTCAGCTTCTGCCTCTTTACATCCTGGGGAACATTGGGACTGGGTAGATCAAGAGGGACTTGGCAATTGGGAAGGTGCCTGGAGTGACCTGAGACAGGAGACCTGGGGGTGAGCAGAGGTGGTGTGAATTGTATGTATGAAACAGTGAGGGGGTCCCTCACATCAAATCTGCCCTACGCCTCCTAAGTCATTTGGTGGGCTTCCTGTGACTACCATTTTTCCATGCCTGCTCCTGAGGCAGGTTTGCTCCCCACTTCCCAGCTACTGCTTGCCAGGGGCAATTGTGGCATACCAGGAACGGGATGGGAGGAGTGGATGCAGGGGTTAAAGTAAGGGGCATTCCTGGTGCCCCTATTTTTAGGTGGGCAGTGTTCCAGAGCCCCCTAAAACTAGGGGAACAGGCCAGAACACTGCATGCCAGCACATTCCCCTAGGCGCTGCAGGCTGGGGTGAGCCCAGCCACCCCTGCCCCCTTTCCTGGCACCACGTGGCGGCCCTGCC
>ML682038.1:7030749-7111274 GCA_007922195.1 Podocnemis expansa | reverse complement strand
CGCGCGGCAGCGAGCCTGAGGCGGGGAGCCATTTAGTGGGTGTTAGGTCGGGCTGGCCCGAGAGGGACTCGTGTTACGCTGTTTCCCCTGCTTCGCTTAACCGGCTGGCGGCTAAGGCCTGGGGCAATGGGCGCAGCTCGGCAGCATCAATAGTCTAGGAAAGGGAGGGGAAGAAAGCAAGGAGTCCTGTGGCACTTAAAGACTAAGAGATTTATTTATCGCCTGGGCTTCCGGGAGAGAAAATCCCTCTTCCTCAGGCACGTTGGAGAGGGAAAGGGGGGTTTTCTCCCATGAAAGCTCATGCGATAATAAATAGCTCGGCAGTCCATGGCGCCGTGTCCATTGACACCAGCAAAGGATCTGGTGCAGCACACAGGCGAAGACTATCACAAATGCGAGTTTAGGCGATGCCTTCTCCGCTCTTCCCACTGAATCGCACCACCGTGCAGATTTGATTTGGTTAATTTAAATGAATCCTAGTGAAATCATTACCAGGCCCCCTTCAGCATCAGGAGCTGCCCTCACAAGGCGCCTTACCAGGCATGTCGCAACCTGGAGCAATTAGGGCGCAAAGGAGTGTAAAGGTTTATCTCTTAGAGTCAAATTGTCCTCAATTATTAAGACGCTTTTGGAACATTATGTCCTTAATAACGTTATTAACATGGACTCAGTCGTATTAGATCAGCCATTTTAACAAATGGACAATGGTAAATGAGAAAAAAATAATTAACTGCACTTTGAAACCGCTCCAAAACGCAAGATTCGTTCTGTATCCTATTATGGAGGAAATAGTTCTTGATCAGTCTGAGTTTTCGCTTCATAACTTTGATCAGTAAATAATACTACTCTCTGGTAATTAATTGCTGGCTCAAATGACACTTTGTAGCAAGCACAAAAGAATGTCATATGTTTTGTCTTTTCTATAATAGTAGCAATATAATCTAGATACCAGATAAACCAGTCTGTTTTAAACTTCTTGAAAGAGTCTCTGTGGAAAAAGAACAGCTTTAAATAATAAACTTAAAATAAAGGGGTTCTGTTAAACAATTATTCCCATGCAGAAGGGGAGAGAGAAAAATCTTACTGAACACATTGGTAGTAAGAATATAAACACACAACTATTTTCAGACCTCTGTAAACCAATTCACTTGCAGAGTAGATGGCAGTATCGTTTTCTAACCGAGGCCTGTCTACCTATTTCGAGGCTTTTTTTCTTGAAGGACAGATCTGGGATACAGACTGATAGAAAACCTTGTGTTCTGCACACTACAAGCCCCCCGTTCCTCGTCCTGTTAATGTAATGTCTATAGCATTGTGGAGGCGTTTTAAGAACAATAAGATACCTTTTCATTTCTAGCTAAAGAGCATCTCACCAACAGATTACATCTATTGCGAATTTTGGGAAAACAGCTATCTCCGCCCGCTTTTGTTGGTTTGGGGTTCTCATTATAAATACTGCAGGATCCAAAGCCCCCGACGGAAACATTTGGCTTAGCTATTTTCCCAGTGCACTCTCATCCCTCGCTCTCTGCTCCCTTCCTAATATTTCAAATTATGACCCAAGATTAAGCTCTTAATGTTCTTGGCTTCAAAAGTGGTAACAAATCGTTCAGACTTTGTTTTTCTAATAGGTCCAAGATTTGATTTATTGTGTCTATGTTATCACACAATCAAACTTCATTCAAAACGTTGTTCTGGGATAATTCTATACCCTGCAGATTTAGTCTGAATGTCTCTACTCATTAATGTTACTAATAGTTAGTCTCCAGCCATTCAAATATTCTGTCTCACTGTCCAGCCTCACTGCTTGCTTTCTTTTTTTCTTGAGTACAATTTTAATAGGGCGATTTTCTTCTCCTATATTGGCTATTTTGCAAAAGTCATGCCCCTGTTTCCTTTGGGTTTATAATAGTAATATAAAAGGGGAAAGAAAGCTTATTAAGAAAGATAGCGAATTGTGACTTTTCCACTCCTTCGAAATGTAAGGGTCACATCTACCAAATTATAAAAAGAAACAGCAAGGGACTGAAAAGAAAGAATTTGCTTATTAAAAGATTGTTTAACCTCCAAGCTCAACGTTTAAATTACTTCCCTCCAGCAAAACTGTTACATTATCCTAACAAAAACAATATTTATAAAGCACAATTTCAGCATTTGCACCTAGAGACTGCGGTCATTCCTTTCATTCGCACAGACTCGCTGGGCCAGGCTTTCAATAGAAAGATGATTAATTCATCGGCCCCTGAGCCATTTCCTTTTTCTTGCAGGGGATTAAGTTTTTGGTAATGTTTTGTTGAGAGCATCCGTTCGCGCTGTGCTTCGTATCTCCTGCCCCGCGGATCGTTTTCAGCCCCGTGTTTCAGCCCTGCCTTCATCCCTGGGAAAGCCCCCGACAAACTTTTAGTTCAGGAGCGGTCCGGCGGAGGCACCCAGTCCTCGGGCCTGGTTAATAGTAAGGGCCAGGTTTGGGGAAAGAAAAGCGAGCAGTGACAGTGGAAACGAGATAGGGCCCGGGGTGCGCTGCTGGCAAGATGTGAAAGGAGCCAGCGACCCCCGGAGCAGCCCGCTGTTTTCAGGGGGGTTCAGGGGTCTAGGAGCAGAGCACATCGCCGCTCTGAAAGGAATTGGGGGGGGGGCTCTTCCCCGCTTTCCCCGAACTAAAATGTCATTAGGAAGGATTTGGAAGTGGTTGGGATGAAGCCCCGGGGAGCGAGGTTTCCTGCTCCTTTCAGTCCTTGCAAGGCCTTTGTCCCCGGGCTGATGCGCTGCTTTGCGGACAGGAGGGGCTGGGGCTGGGGCTGGGGCTGGGCGGCCGGTCCCGTGTCTCTGCCTCCAGCCCCAAAGGCACCGGTGGGGCCGGGAGGAGGCTGCCCAGCCATCAGACCCCGGCGCGGGCCAGGGGGAGAGGAAAGGAGCCGGGGCGCCTGTGCAGCCCCTCCGGGCTGGCGATCCTGGGGCTCCTCCCCTGCCCGGCCCCCGCAGAAAAGCTGCAGCGCCGGACACCCTGGGCCGAGGTTCCCCAGGCTGGGCGGCAGCTGGAGGGACGGGCGAGTCTGGTCTCCCGGGACGGAGGGGCGGGCAGGTGAGCCCCGGGCTCTCGCCCCGCCCCAGCCCCAGCCCCAGCCCCAGCCCGCCCCCGGCCTCGCCGCCCCGCGCCCTATAAGAGCCGCCGCCGAGCCCCAGCCGCACTCCCGCCCGCAGCCCTCCCCGAGCCGCGCCGGCTCTCATCACGCTCCGCCAGGGGTGTCGCTTTTGGATCCCCAGCTGCTGTATTTTGCACCGCGCCGACCAGCCCTGTCACTGTGGTACAGAGGCGTTTGAGCTGATTTACCAGTAAGTCCGAATCGGTTCAGATTTCATTTCTCTCGGTTCCTTAGGGTCTCTGACCTCCACCTTTCTGCTGCTGAGTCTGACAGAAAGAGACGTGCCAAAGGGGCAGCCCTGTCAGTCTAACTCAGATTCAGCAAAACAAACAAGGGGTCCTGTGGCACTTTTAACGACTAACAAATTTATTTATTGCATGAGCTTTCCTGGGAGAAAATCCCACTTCCCTAGATGCGTGGAGACGGAGAGCTTACAGAAAGGGGAGCAACTAAAGAGAGGCAAATACTTCCTTTAAAGTTTCACTGCTGAAAATCCTGTACAATCAGAAGCAGCGCAAGGTATGAAAATAGCACAGTTGCTATCAGGTCTTTCTTTTGAATGCTCGGGACAGGGAACTATCCTTTGGGACCAAAGATAAAAAAGGAAATTTAGAAACGTTTGTGCAGGTCTCTCTTGCTTGAAGGAAGTGAAAAGCCAAGCTTTTTAGAAGGGGAAAGTGGCATTGAAGAAAACTGCCATCTTTAATGGCATGCAATAGGTCAGATACAAATATCACTTTCCATTGTGTTTTTTTTAAATATAACACTTTATATTAAAGCAAATAGACTTTCAGGCAGGGGTTCTCAATTTCTGGTTTCACAATTGTAAACCTAAACATTTCATAGTAAAATTCTTCTTAATTCATACACTCTATGAGTCTACTTTTAATCCATTTAAATTCAATACTATTTATTGTAACAGAAAGATTAAACTGTACTAAATAGTAAAATCACACTTTTTTAAGTCAAATATCTTCCTTTTAAGATATATTTGATCCCTTGGTGACTAACAGACATGACCTAGATGGGGTAAGGCTGTTGGACAGAAATTTGGGATGGAGGTAAATAGATAATGCAAAGCAAGATCCCAAATATTTAACACTGAATAGAATCCCTTCCTATTTCTTTACCATTTCCCAGTTGTAAATCCCCCCTCCCCTCCGAAGTTCAAATCAATGGCCAAAGCTAGTAAAAAAAAAAAAAAAAAATTGCCATAGCACTCCACCTAAAAATGTGTTGTACATACTACTTTTGAATATTGGTATGTCATTTTATTCATGAAGAAGTGGAAATAAATGAAATCATCATTAGCATCTGAAATGTAAAAATCCCACAGGAATGGAGTTGTCAAAAGTAACATTTTCTGAAATGTTTTAAATATGAAATATTTGGTATGCAGAACTCAGGCATACCTATTTGCAGAGAGAGAGACAGATTTTGCAAGGAATGTATGGAGATATAATAAAACATTACACACAACTTGTATTTTTTAAATACCTGTGATAAAGAATATTTAAAAAGTAATATTTCTGTATATGCAACAAACACCATTGCTACACAGTCTAGTAGATTTCTGTTTAATTGTGTATTGCTTTGTATACTTGTATATTAATATGCAAGATGTTTATAAATGTGAGTATATATAAACATCTCATTTTCACATGCAAGTACTTAATGTTTCATTGTATAAGATCAAAATATTTCCATTTAAATTGCCACAGACAGTTGAAAGAGATACTGTCCATTTTAAAAAAATAGTCTATTTTGTATCTACTGTTGCAAAGAACACACATTATATAAATCAATTAACAATGTTCTCTCCATGTTTTCAGTTTGTTTACTTTGTACTTTTTTTGTACAGTTAACTACATATTCCTTTGTCTGAAGGTTTCACTCATACAGGAACAAGGGAGAGAAATATTTTACAAATAAGAAAAAGCACCAAAAAAATGTGGGCAAGGGGAATTATGGAGGATATAGTTAGTACCTGAAAATACTTTAAAATATTTGATTTTGTAAATTGACTAGGCTTCAAACTGATGTTCGTGTCACATTGTATTTTTTAAAACATATATTTCTCTGCCTATGTTATAAGTTACACCTTAGACTACTAAAACAGATTTTTTTTAAACTAATTTACTTTCATTATTTAATTTTCAGATTCTTCTGTATACAACGATGCAATACTTGTGTTTGCAAATACCTGTACGGCAAGGGAATGTGTAATATGGTTAAAACTAAAAAACAAAAAATGTTGTTTCCAGGGGATTTTTTAAAACCAACTAAACTGAAATTTTTGCTAGTGTTTGGCTTTATACACTTTTGTTTTCAAAACAACCATACTTTGGAACATGTCTATTTAAGAGATCCATTAGTAAAGTCAATATAGAAAGTGGTGGGCATGCAGAAAATTAAGGATCAAGGCCAAATTATGAAATTTGAGCACACACATTTGAACATCTTTGGAAATAATCTATTGAGCAACACTTTATAACAAACACAATCTTTTTCAGCATTCAGAAAGCATCTCACTCACTGTTCATGGACACTACCATAAACAAATATCTTATTTTATATTCTTATTTGCACTCTTTTGGATTTATAGGGTACTATGTTATACACTTAAACTAAAATCTAGAGGCAGTGAACAGGCAAAATCCTAGTCCCATGTAAATCAATGGGAGTTCTGCCATAAACTCCAGTGGAGTCAGGATTTCATCCACTGTATTACTTTGTGGAATTTCTAAACAATAAACTCAGAACATGCCTCACTTCAGAAAGGCAGATGAGGAAATGAGGTTTGTGGCTATACATTATTAGTATATAAGCCCCTTTATAACTGTCTATGCTAGGGAGTTGTACTGCTATGTCTCTTGCTAACCAGACATATTAAAAGCAGTATAAAAACTGTGTAGACCAGCCCTTATTCATGTGCGTGGTCTCATTCAGGTTACAAGGACTATGTGCATCAGGAGTCTCAAACATGTGGCCCCTAAAGCTATTTCCTGCAGCCCGCATTGACACAATTGTTACCTATATTTGCAATATCATTGTAAGAAAAGGTGTCAGTGATGCGGTTCTTGAGCTAACATACTAGTCCTCATGTGGCCCTCGTGGTGATTTGAGTTTGAGACCCCTGACATACATGGTTCAGTGTTATTCATGTGATTAAGATCTTCCAGTTATTGGAAGTTAAACAAGCTATCCTCTACCCATTGAAGTACAGGGAAAGACTCCTATTGGTTTAAAAAGATTCTAAATTAGAAATTCTATTGATGATTTTTTTTGGTTTATGTATTATCTCCCTCTCCTCCTCCTCCTCCTCCACCTATAACTCAATGACTGGAGTTCCAACCAGATGAGCATAGCACAAAGTGATTTCGCTGCTCAGGAAAAGCTCACAGGCTAATCACAGTTCCTATTTACCTAATTAATATTTTATTAGTTTTTACAATGAAAGAGCAACATTTAAAGAGAATATTTTTCCTCTGGATTACAAGCAAGTTAAACCACATGGGAAAAGTATTTTGTAATTAACTAATATTTTGAACACACCCTAACTAAAAATGTAAATGAACAAGTGTATTCAAATATATTAGCTGATATATTCTCCTGAGCAAACTCATTCCAAATCAATCACAGCAAAATAACATTTTCCTGTGCACATACAGATACTATCATCAAATTAGAGAAGACAATGTAAACAATTAATCATATGACTTATTCTTCTCTTTCCACTCCTTTTTTTCTCTCTCTTCTCCACCCCACATTTGACTCTATTTAATACTCTCATCTCCATCCTATAAAATGATGACTTCAGTGGAATTTAAGCATGTGCTTTAACTGCTTTACAGAATTGGGGCCTAAATAATTTTTATCCTATGTATCTATTTGAAACCTTCATCATGTACATATTTGTTTTGTTCCCAGAACCTGATTACAGTACCTTTGGCTTTAATATAAAACTTAACGTATGAACTTTTTGTTTTTTGTTTGTTTTGTTTACCCAGAAGGCCACTAATGACAACAGATTTCCAACTTGGGAGAACCAGCCCTTGTCATATATGAAATATCTGGCATACATTCAGTAGTTTAGCCTGTGGAAAGGCTGCAAGATCAAGTCCATCAGGAGGTATTACTTTACAGTGCAAATGATAAATTGATTAAAAGGATTGAGATGGTGGCATCAAATAGAGTAGTAATGTAGTTAAGCAAAACTTGGGTATAGACTTGAATAAATTAAAGGCCATTCATCAGTTTTGTGAGTGGGATTTGCTGACAGTCCTTTCTGAAAGTCAGGAAAGAATTTTGCAGTGATTGGTCTGAGATTCTCTCCAAATGTTTTTTGCTTTTGCCTTCTAAGAAAGGTTTAATGCTGTCCTCTGGAGCAAAGAAGAAAAAATACAAACAGGAATAAAGTTTAAATTTAAAAAAAATAGCAGTAGAGCACAGCTCTAGCATAACAATCATTAAACAGCTTCAGACAGGAAAGGATACATGGCCTGCTTCGCATCTTGCACAATAATGGGCCAAGTTCTGCCCCCAGATACAGCCATTGCTTTCTGCTGGCTCTCCACTATTGCACTAAAGACAGAGTATATCCCATGTGAGGTTAGAAATGGGATCTTTCATGAGATTTTTGTTTTAAAAGATCAAATAAAGCAGAAATGATAAACGGAAACTAGTATGCAGTGTTGCTGTAGCCATGTCAGTCTCCAGGATATTAGAGAAACAAGGAGTATGAGATAATATCTTTTATTGCCCCAACTTGCCTCTCTTACCAACAGAAGTTGGTCCATATACCAACTCTTGTACATAAACTTTACTCTGTAGACAGTTCCATTGTGCTAGAGGAATGATGTTATCCACAGTTCTTGTCCCAATATTGTAGATGACATATTATACTTGAGTATAGGTATGTGGGTTTGGGACAGAAAGGTGTTTCATCTCAGATGAAGAAGATCTATTTGTTCTTTTGCTGAGCTTTTAAGGTTTATCATTGGTTGCAACACTGCTACTGTTGGAGACAATGGATGGTTTCAGATCTGCTCTTGTTGATTGTAGGTCCCTGCCCACCTGGGAAGGTACCAATGGACTGTCGAAACGTAGCTGAGAACAGCAAAGAGATCTCCAGTTCTCATTTGGAGCCTGACTCACTGCTGTCCCCAGCATCTAGCAGTGGTTCCTGCTCCTCCACCTCAGCTGGACAACGGGCTGGGGCAACTGCTGGAAGACCAGCAGCTGCAAATGCTGCACGCGAGCGCAGCCGGGTGCAGACCCTGCGCCATGCCTTCCTAGAGTTGCAGAGGACCTTGCCCTCTGTGCCACCTGATACCAAGCTCTCCAAGTTGGATGTGCTGCTCCTGGCCACCACCTATATTGCACACCTCACCCGTAGCCTACAAGATGAGGAAGAGCTGCCTGGGGAGGGTTTGGGCACTCTGAGAGGGGATGGCTACCTGCATCCTGTCAAGGTAAGGCAGCTGAGCAGTCAGCATTTTTATTTACCTTGCTAAATTAAAAAATGGCATCTAACTCAAGTGTTTCCAGAGTGTCTATCATCACAGTATTGAGGTACCAAGGCCCAGATCCTCAAAGTTATTTAGGCACTCAATTTTCACTGATTTCGATAGGGCTGATCCAAAACACACTGGAGGGAAAGAGTCTTTCTATGAATTTCAGTAGGCTTTGGATTAGGGATTTAACTACAAAAACCCAAGCTCTACTGCATGATTTGAGGTGGCAAAACTCAATGAGATGGCAGGGCAGCAGTAGAACAGTAGGGCACAAAAGCTAACTACTAAGCTAGGAATGGAAGCTGAGAGTACGTTTTTCAATATCGTTTAGAAACAAGTCTATGGAATAAAGCTGGGGGTGAGATGATCCACTGTTTTAAAACAATGATTCCAAACAGCATAACACTTGAAGCTAGCAGTAGTATTGTTCCCTTTTCTCACTGATTCAGTTGCAGCTTTAGGTCAAGATATTAGGTGAGGCACTAATTCTTCTTGGCTGCAAGTGCAGGTATTATATAAGTGCACTTTTAAGAACTCTTGGTCAAGCATTCACTCTAATTTGTAACCATATTATTAGCTCTCCCTAGAAAGAAATTGTGAGAATGCAGGTAGGAAAAAAGCACTACCAGGAAAGAGTAGTTTTAAGACAAACACAATATTACTTCAGCTTTATTTTCATACTTTTTTTTTAAAGAATACTTTGGTTTTGTTTTACACGTAAAATTTGACTGAATTCAGGACGATACAATCTAGACTAATCTTGAAATGTTCTCTGATTTTCCACAAGTTGCTTGAACATTAGTTTCCCACACAATCAAGGAGAGTTCATGGTTCGTAATACTGAAAGTCATTGTTTATACTTTAAAAATAAACATGCATTTCCAGAGATGCAGATTGCTGATTCACATGCTTTGACTTCACTCAGAAAAAGTAGAGTCTTGTTAAAAAACATCTAATATTCCATCTATTAAATCAAACTTTTAGCTTGAAGTTGGCTATAGTTAGTTGAATAGTCCATTTTTTTTTTTAATGTACTTTAGGACAAATTCTGCCCCTCATTCACATGATTCACAGCATAGACTTCAATGGTTCTACTTGACCGAGTGTAGTAAACATGTTTGGCCTTTAATAATTGAAAACTGTTAAAGATTCAAAAGCCTAGGAAATCTTTAACCAGTGATTATGAGCAGCCAAATTATGCAGATGAACAATTCTCTGGCTACTGGAATAAACTGAATAGATGGCTCATTTCACATTTTTTTCCTTCTAATTTGAATCATGTGTCATTTTCTTGTCTTTAGATTTGATAAGGTAAAGGTTGAATTTAAGATACTAGCAGCCAAGCTTTGTTTTTAATACTCTCAACAGTAATTTTGTTTTTAAATTGTTGGTAATACAAAAAAGTATACTTGTGGTCAAATCAGTATTCACTGCAAATAAAGTTCTAGATGTGAATATTAAAGAGATGAAATGTACAATTAAAATACAAATATTTAACACACAAATGTAATTCAAGTACTACATATATATGTACTGAACAAGAAACATGATTATATTTACAGATACTGACATAGATAAATCTCAGATACCTTATTATCCATTTCATAACTCATAACATCAGATTTGTTGCAATACAAATTTGGGGCAGATTAGTGTATTGCCTTTCAAAGTGATCCAGATATCCTTGATTTTATTTTATAGTTTCAAAATTAATAGACAGTCGTAGGCCTGGCTTACCATGGTAATTAAACATGCATAAATACTTATCTCTTGGAAGTCATAATAAACCAGCAAGCTAACAGCAAAATATCTGTGTTAAGTAAAATAGGTAAATGGGTCAATAAGCTAAAAACAATGTCTGAACTAGCTCCAGTAAGGGGTACCTCACCCCCTCAAAATTATTAAAATAAACAAAATACGCCTAAATCACAAAATAAGGTAGAGTAAGTGGTACATGAACAGGACATGGAACAAACCATGATGAACAAAAATTGGTTCTTTTGAACTAACTCAGTCCCAAAATATGTACTGCAATGTATAATAAATGCAGTGTATATAAATGGGTATACACACACATGCAAAGGTTTTCTGGGTAACTTTGGATGTGTGGTACACCTTTTACCTACCAATTATGCTTGAGTCTAATCTGCTCAGGATACCTTTGCTGTATGCCAGATATTTAAACAACAAAATCTAAAGTCAAATTACATTCTGAAAAAGCCAAGTAAAACAAGGTATAAAAAAGAATTTCTAACATAGGTCATGCCACGACTAAGATTCTGAATTCCATTTTTCTGGAACAGGTAACATAATTTATTATGTATGGCTTTATGGTCAAGAATTGCAATACAGCAGTTTAGCAATAGCACTGAACAAATTTTATTTTGAGAGGTTTCCAGGACACTTGAGGAAAGGGTTGGATCAAAAGAAGGTTCCTATAGGTTCCACAGGAAAGTGATAGGGGAAGATTGGAACAGAATGGAGAAGGAACTCCAGAAAATAGGAGTAGACAAATAATTAAAGAAAGAAATCCATGGTGTTATAATACAGTATACAATTCTCTCCTGAAATTTTCAGTAACTTTTTTTTTTTTTAAGTATCTTCAATACCTCTGTAAAAAGAGTGCTTGGTATAGCACAGCGAAGAAGTCTGTTAAATGCCCCACTAATTAAAAAAATTAAAACTCATGGGCAATTATAAAAAATATTTTTTGCTAAAAAGTAATGCAAGAAAAGGACCAAAATAATGCTCAAAGCTGCCCAAAATTTTGGCTAAAAATATCAATTAAAAAAAATATTTTTGCAAATTAAAAAGTTAAATTAGTATTGATGTGAAAGTTAGAAAGTGCTTAAAAATTAAGCAGGCTAGTCCAACGAAGTATTGATCATAACTGTAAATTTAAAAAGGGCTTAATTTAATAAGAAAAACACAGCTACAGCAGTACAACTTAGTGCAGTCTCATCCAGGCAAACCGTGGGAGGAAAAATGGATGGTAACATCTACTAGCATTATGTTTTTGTACCCGAAAACCATTACATCCTAAAAGAGGGGAGAGGCACCATTCTCTCCCCCCCCCCCAACAATGGTCTGTAAATTAGCAGTTGTAAATAACCGCTGTAGATAAAAAGAAATCTACTTTAAATCATTTAAATATAAACAATTTAGTCAAAATTTCTTTTAAAAAAATTGGGGGTGGCTCCATTTAAACATAATTGCTTCTGAACGTATAAGGGAAAATGTAAGCCGAGTAGAGTTCTCTAACAAATAATTAGAGCAACACAAGAAATATTAAGCAATATTTTAAGTAAATGTAAAGTACATCTGTGCAATCATGCATGGGTATGAAATCCTAAAAAAGATATTTAATATGTTTAAATTAATAGGCTTTTAAAAAAAATTCCACTAAAAGCCATTCAACTTGCAAAAACTAACCAAAACACTTTAAGCAGCTGCCAATGTTATTGGCAAGTTTTGCTGAATTATCATTTTTCCTCTCAAGCTTGATACAAATAGTGGTTGGTAGCTGGCTTTGTTACATCAATATTTTTATAAAATTCAACATATTTTACATAACTGAAAGCCATAATTATAGAGATAGCAAAAACAGCCAAAATGAAAATTGTTTAAAAAAACCCACCTTCTGAAGCCTTCTAAAATAGTAAAATACAGGTTGTAGAAAAATAAATTGAAAAATGTTAAGAAAAATGCACCTCTACAGTGACATTTGGGGGATAGGGAGTGGAGAAATGACGTTGCCACAAAAGAAGCAATGTTAAAAACATTAAATCATAATGTGGCAATAAATAAATAAATATCCCAACAAGATGTAACTAAATCCCCTCAACTGATTTGAAATCTCAATCACTAACCTTTGTTTTAAAAATAGAAAATGGGTATTGTATATGTGTCAATGGTAATTTGAAGATGAAAATACAAATGCATCAATTGTGAAGATGAAAATTCACACTAACTTTAAAATTGGAACATGAATGGTTAAATGCCTTGTATGACTGAAATCTCAGGACATAATGATACCATAGATGTGACAACAGAAATTCAGTTTTGGGATTAAGAAATATGGTAGTACTATTCTTGCAGTACATTCTCACATCAGAACTCCTCAATGAAATTATGCCTATTGAAACATATCCGTGTCTGCTTATTTTTCATTTTTATTATAGCGCTATTATGGAGGTGCTTGTAGCAACTCCACAGTCAAATCTGAGTTCTTTTGGTGAGTTCTGGTGCCCCTATAAACCACAGGTGAAATCTTGGGCCTATTGAAGCCAGTCTTCTGGGAATTGAGATACAGGTCTACACTGAAAAGTATCACTGTACAAAGAGCATTGTGGAATGTCATTTATTTGTCTCAACTATATCAAAGGGATTATAAAAGGCTGGCTTTTCTAATTCCCAACCTACAGAGTCAACCTAGAATCTGTAAGTTCACCCATCTTCAAAGCATCTGAGGAAGTGGGATCTTCTCCCACGAAAGCTCATGCAAAAAATAAATCTGTTAGTCTTAAAGTGCCACACGACTGCTTGTTGTTTTTTTTACTGGACTAGACTAACACGGCTATCCCTTTGGAAACCTAGAATCTGTATGTTAAGCAGAGTTCTTTCCTTCTCATGCATCCTAAATCCTGCCCTCCTTTGCACATATGTAATTAAAATACCTCAAGCTATTCTTTCAGTGCCAACTGTGCAGCCACAGTGTCATCAGTGCATTTGTATCCTGGAATGACTTGCCCTGTAATTGGAAATAAGTGCACTATGCTGATAATGAATAAGGAGTATATTCCAGCTCCCACTCCTAGAACTGAGTTGGGTCTGAAAGAGCTAAGAGAAATAAAAAATCATGAGTGATGAGATATGACTCTGATAGGGCAGGATTTAGGATGCCTGAGTTTTCAGCCCCAAGTCAGCAACTGATAGCATGTGGAAAAACTGAAGTAAATTGTATTGTGCATGAATGCAACAGTCCGCTTAAACACGCACGATGGAAAAGATTTGTCGCCACAAGCTCAAAATAGAATTTCCATTGCCACATACAGGAATGTTCTGTTTTTTCCTAATATACAGCTAGAACATTTGTTTACATTCTTCACATTAATACAATTTACCATGTTTTTTCTGCTGTTTTATGTGGATTTTCAGTGACTCTGCATTATAATACTGTCTGTGACTCATAGCAGTTACCTTGATGGCCGCCCCTCCCGGGCCATCACTAAAGTACATAGAAGGTGTGAAGTGAACAATGGACCCTTCACCTTAACTAGATGGCCCCTTTGAACTCAACTGGATGGCTGTTACCATCCTGGGGGCCCATTGTTTTGCAGGGCTTGGTGTAGGTGGGCTCTGCCTAACTCATACCCCCATTGTTCCCTGCATTCCCTGTAATCAGGGAAAGGCGGGAAATAGTCTTTAAAAGCTGAGGTTCTGGGGTGCTCAGGCAGGATGGTTTTCAACATCTCGCCTGGCCTGATCAACCAGAAGCTGCCTCCTCCTCTCACGAGTTCCCCCTAGAGCGTATCAACGAGTTTCCCCCACGAGTACAACTGCCGGCTGATTACGAGGCTCCTTTCTCTCACCTGTAATGCTGCTGCTGCTAATAGGAGTGGTAAGAGTCTGCCCTGCAACCTTTCTCTAAGAATAAAGTTATTCTATTTCTTTAGGGCTGCTTTAAAACTGCTTATCCCAGCTTTACAGGCTTGTGTGTGTGTATGTCTTTGAGTTTATTTCCCACTTCAGTGTGTATGTTAGGAGCTCCCCGTGTCTAATTGTTTCACTCAGTGTATCCCTTTTCCTTCTGGCTTGTTTGAACTTGCTTTAAGAGTATCATTGTGTTTTGCAACATTGTATAAAGTTAATTGGTAGCCGTAGAAGTCTTAAGTTAGCTGTTAAGATTGTTTCCTTTAGTTGGTAGCCTTTAGAATTGTTTGGTTAAGTTGCCTTTGCCCTCCCCTCTGTAACCTCCCCAACTTAAATAAACTTTTTCTCTTTAACTTTCCTTGTCCCCTCTTTACTTCTGAAGCCCCCCCCCCATGTGCCCCAACTTCCTTTCTGCCCTTGTCCCCTGTCCCGCTGCGGCTCCCGCGGCTCTTTTCCCTTTTGCCTCCGCACCAGCAGCCGCGGCTCTTGCCGACTCCCCGCAGCTGCCGCCGGCTTTCTGCGGCTGCTCCGCCGCCGCTTTTCCTGCAGCCGCCCGTCGGCTCCCCTGCGGCTCTGCTGCCTTTCTGCAGCTCCCCACCAGCTGCCCCGTAGCCCCGCCACTTTTCCGCCGCTCCCTGCAGGCTCTCTGCCGCTGCCGCGGGCTGCCTCCCCCCCCAGCCGCCGCTTCCCCGGAACCCCTTCTGCCTTCCCCGCCAGCTGCCTCTTCCCCCAAACCCCTGCTGCCCTCCCAGCTACTGTTTCCCGAGACCCTGCTGCCTTCCCTGCCATTTTGCCCCCCTCTGCCTCCCTCGCAAACCCCTGAATCCCCTTTCAGCCCCTCCTGCTTCTCCCCATTGCCCACACTCCCACACACCTACAGCCCCTCTCCTGCCTCTGTCCCCTTACCCCAACCCCCAAGCACCTCCTCACCCCGCTGCCTTTCGACACCCCCCCCCACTTGCCATCACTCCTCTTCAGGCCCCAGCTTCCCTGTTACCTATCTTGTCTGCCACTGCAGCACATTAATTTGCATTGTACCCCCCCTTTTTTCTTATAGTGTATTAAAGTAGCCTTTAGGTTATAGTGAGTAGAGCTATAGTGTTAGTAGGTTAGTTGAAGAACCCCATTGTTCCCTAACCTGTCCCCACTCCCAAAAGTTAGGTACCCCCCAACACTTTACAGAAACCACTGTGACAAACATGACATACACTGACCACCGCTCACCTTACCATATACTCATTTTAATAAAGTGTACCCCAGATCCACCCCATACCCCACGGGTGCAGTGGTTGCCCCCCAAGATCCTTGAATCTCTGAACCTGCTGGCAGGGTCAAATACAATGTAAACTATCTAATGAAATTTCAATAATTTGGTTTATTATTACTTGAGCACTGACATGAAAACCAAACATTTTGGGGGATAATCATAGACTTTTTTGTAACATTTTTATTGTGACTTCATTACTGTTTAAAGTTTTGCATTCATTTATATTTCAGAAATCATATTATATGTATAAGACTCACTTTTTGGAAATGTTGTTTATATCCTATCTTTCAGAAATGGCCAATGCGATCCAGGTTATACATTGGAGCTACAGGACAATTTTTGAATCACTCAGTGCAAGCAGAGAATGCAAACCAAGGAGAAACATCAGGCAATTCACAAATCTAATTCACCTTGTCCTTTTTGAAAATTACTATATTTATTATACCAGATATATTTAAGTTAAAGCACTTTTCAAACAAACTATTTCTGATACATTGTTAATGGATGAGAGGGAACTGATTCTTTAAATGTATGAAAATTGTATCAAGTAAACATGAAATTTAATTTCTCTCTAAGACTGGTGGAGATTAGTGATGTCCAACATTGGTGGGCGAAACAATTGACGTAACAATTGCATTCAGAGCTAACTTAAAACAGAGGCAATGCAGTGATAGTCTTAATGAGTGGATGAAAAGTAACTATTTTACTCTGCCCAGAGCAAATGACTGACAGAATATGGCATGTGGGAACAAATGCAATATAAACTAGACAGTGTTATGCAAGTTTCAACTAAAAAAACAAAAACAAGAATATCTAAAGAAACACAAATAAGTCCAAAGAGACTATACTTTGCATACTATAGGTGAAATCCTGATCCCACTGAGGACAATGGCAGAACTCCCACTGACGTTCACAGCAACAGGATTTTAACCTAATAATCTCAGATCTTAAATGTCTGAATTTTCTCTATGAAAATGTGAATGTATGTTCATTGTCAAGTGAAATATGTCCTGTAATCCATCCTTTCTCCAACATAAACAAACGCAAACTGCTTTGTAGGTTAAATGTATCAGTAATATATGTTTATAATATAAAAATTGCTTGTACTGGTCTATATTATAGTGTCACACGTTACAAGGTTTGAAATGTACACAAAATGTGGTTTGGCATTATTTCGAAGCTGTAATTTGTTTGCTAAATAGCAAGATTTATTTTGTCTTTAAGGAATGTGATGCATTCAAGGAAACTGAGTCTTTATTGTAAGATGATTCATTAGGCCCTGTTCATATAAAACAATTGCTGTAAATAGGCAATGGTATCAGAAATTAAACGTACAGTGCAATATCATCTACTATGCCTGAGTTTCCATTATGTAAAACTTTGTATATGGTTTACAGTTTATTGTTGATGCTACAACTAACATTTTTATTAAATACTATTAATTAGAAATGTCTATATAAATTCATCTTGGCTGCAAATTCATTTTTTAAAATCTGCATCAGTTTAATTTCCCATTGCACAGGAAACAAACTTTTATAATAATACTTCGCACTTTTATAGCAACTTCCATCTGAGGATTTCTTAATGATATAGGCCTCAACTTCATTTCACCAATGACTAAAATGAAGAACTGAGGGGTCATGTTTGGCAAAAGCACGCACTAGCTTTGGTGCTTTGATTTTTTTTCAGTGTCTCACTCAGGACAGTTTATGGTTTCACTTTCTGAGGTGCTGAGCACTTCAGTGGGAGTTGCGGATGCTCAGCCCCTCGGAAAATAAAGTCCTACATGTCTCAAAGTGGGCATTTAAAATCAGTAGGTGCTGTGCCTCTGCAATATTAGTCAAGAGAAACAACTTGCCCAAGGTCATGACTCATATACAAAGCATGTTTGTTACCAAGAACAGAACACAGCTCTCATGACTCCCAGTTCTGAGCTTCAACTACATGATCATGCTTTTCCTTTAAAATATTTTTACAAAATACTTTTTGCAAATGTGTAAAATTCTAAATATGGTATATTAAGAAATTAGTAACCACTGAATGTGACTCATAATATAACAAAGGTGAGACTTTCTTTGTCGTAGAGAGGAAGTTCTTCCAGCACAAATTCTGAAAAATGGCTTTTCAGATCCAAGTGCTCTCTCAAACCTATAATTCTTCTTCAACTGACAAGAAAGAAAAAAAGAATCCTCTTCATGATACATAATAGTACTTACTAATGATACAGCCCTTTACAACCATTAACCTTCAGAACACACCCATCAGACAGAAAAGTATTATTATTAATTTGTATTATGAGAATGCCTCAGAGCCCTAGACAAGGGCCAGGACCCCACCATCCTAGGCACTGAACAAACACAGGAAAGATGGTATCCTGGTAAGCTTACAATCTAAGTCAAACACCAGAGACAACCAGTGGATGCAGACAAGCTAACAGAGGAGTACAAGGAAACAATAAGAATACTGGTCAGCATTAAACACAGTGCTTCAAAGCACACAAGCAGCCTGTTGTCAAATTTTGACAGGCCTTCTGGAAAAGGAGAGATTTGTAGAGGGACTTCAAGGATGATAAGGGGGGAACTTTGCAGATGTTTCTGGGGAGTGCCTCCCAAGCACAAAGGGTAATGGAGGAAAGCATTACAGTTCTTGTTTGAAAAATTTAACAAATGGGCATGGGAGGATGGCATCATAGGTAGACAGAGGTATGGTTGTGGTAGGACATAAAGAGAAGACAAGTATATTCTGATGGGTGCAGTAGAGAAGTGGGTACCAGCAGTAGAATGCACAGAGAGGATTGACAGGGTCAAAGCAAAGGGTTAGGAAAACAATATTTGCAGCAGCGCTCTGAATGGAAATAAGGGGGACCTGATTGCATAAGTCAAGGCTAGAGAAAAAGATGCTGCTGTAACTGAAATGTGAGACTGACAGCGTGAACTAGAGTTTTAGCTGTGATGAATAGGAAATGGCACATATTAGAGTTGTTATGCAGAAAGAATCAGCAAGATTTTTAGACAAAGCCTGGAGGTGAACAGATACAAAGAGAATTAAGTGATTTGCCTAGGGCCACATAGCACATCAGTGACAGAGCTCAGAAGTGGATTTAGGAACCCATGGTACCCAGTTCTGTACTCAATCCTCTACAGTCAATTGACTGTCCAGAGTAAGTTAGTGTTTAAAAAAATTATTTACAACAGGCCTTGAGACCAAAAAAAGCCACACAAATTGGTGTTTTTACATCCATATGCATTCATAACAGTAAAATGTATTAGGTTTTTTTTTTTTCTTTTAATTAATTTTCAACATGTCAAAAGATTAGAAATGAGGGGTGCCAATGGTTCTTTTCCAGGAGTGGTAGTGGCTAATATATTTATTAGCTATCTGGAAGCAGGGTTTAGATCATGGGTCTCAAACATATGGCCCCTAAAGCTATTTCATGCAGCCCACAATGACACCATTGTTACCAGTATTTGCAACATTGCTGTATGAAAAGGGTTCAGTGATGCAGCCCTCAGGCTAGTGTACTTGTCCTCATGTGGCCCTGTACTAGTCCTCATGTGGCCATCATGGTGATTTAAGTTTGAGACTCCTGGTTTAGATGTAAGTGACAAAATGCAAACGACACAAAATTAATTAGGTTGTAAACTCTGTGGAAGATCTTGAGGAACTTCAGAAGTACTTAACAAAATTAGTCAAATGGGTAACACAATAATAAATGAAATTCTATATTTAAAACATGCCAGGTAGTGTCCATTGAACTGAATAATTTGAAATACTCACATACCTTATGGGGTTCTAAATTAATGCCATCAGATAAAGAAAAAAGAACCAGCGTGAAACTTGGCCCTACTGAAGTCCATGGCAAAATTCTCATTGACTTCAGTGAACTGAGGATTTCATCTCTGGGTATCACCGCAGAAGTAAAAAAAAGCAAATAAAACAGGATGCAAAAGCAGCAGGATGGAGAATAATATGAAAATATTACAGTCATTCTATAACTCATGCTGTGCCCTTATCTAGAATATTGTGGGCAGTACTGATTCCCCATCTCAGAAAGAATATAGTGGAAAATTCAGATAAAGGCAACAAGACTGATTTGGGCACAGAAAAACCCATAGAATAAACAATTGAAAGATTTGGACTGTTTATTATAGAAAGCAAATAATGAAGATTGCACATGAAAAGGTATACAAAACAATGAATTCTGGAGCAGACTAGATTGGGAGTTTCTGTTCAGCCTTTCTTAGAATATAAAAACAAGGGCACTGTCAATTAAATTAAAAGATGGGAAATTCAAAACCAATACAAAAATTATTTTTTCCACACATTGCTCAATTAGCCAGGGGAATTCATTGCCACAATATATAATTGATGCCAAAAACTTAACAGAATTTTTAAAAGGATTGGATATTTTATGGGTAATAGGAATATCCAGAGTTATGACAGTAAATATTAAAAAATTAATAGAATTCAAGGCATAAGTCCATTTCTGCATATATTGGCATTAGAAAAAATCTTTTTCTCATGGCAGGTTATTCCATAACTACTTTGTGCAAAGTTTTGTGCACCTTCCTCTGAAGCAGTTGTGGCTGGCCATTGTCAGAGACAAGATAATGGACTAGCTCATGGACTTTGGTCTAATCCAGTCTGGCAATTCCTAGGTTCTAGTTTCCTTAAATGAAACTTAATGTTTGTGTCAGAACAGTTTTGGTAAACATGTAAATTTAAAGTCAAAATTAAAGAACAGGTTGGTGTTTAAAAATATATATAATTCAATACATGCTATTTTACAAAATGGTTTATACATAACTAGCTTTTTTGTTTGCTTTGATTCTTATATTAAATATCAAGAGGCTTAATTTTCAATTAACTCTGTAAGTGTAGAGTAACCTAAAGATTTCAAAAACCTTTACTGCCATCATCACAGCTTCTCATTCAGTACAATATCAAATTTAAACTAAAAATTTGACATTACACACATACATGCACAAATAAAATGGATATTCAAAACATTGTACATAGTACAGTCTTCTCTGCCAATGCATACAGCTGTAAACACAACATTACGCCCACCAGTTAAATGTTTCTCCCTGATAATCATCATTTATTCTCTTAGCAACCTCAAAGAACAAAACATCCACTGTATTTACTGAAATTGAAGAATGGCATAAATAAAACAAAAAGATGAATTTGCTATGGTGTTCAATTATATAAGACTGATGACTCACTGAAAATTGTTCAGTGTTGTTTGATGTGAGAATGGTCTTTGATTGGATATTAAACAGCAACTTCATAGCTACTCCTTACAATTAGATGCTTAGACATCCTTAAATTAGAAGTGAGCAAATAACTGATTGGAGGGGGGGGGGCGGAAGTGAAAAATAAATACATTAATTAAAAAATTGAGTCAGTTTGATTGGAAACTGATTTTTTTCTTGCCAAAACAAATCAATCAGTAAATAATTTGGTTGAATGTTTAATTAAACCCCAAACTAATCTTTATTTTGGCTTTTTATTTAGTTTCAGGTTGTCTTCAGGGATTTTCAATCTTTTTGTTAGTTTTTTAAAATATTAGCTTAAATTTATAAATTAAATGCTGCTTTGAAACAAAAAATTGAAACAATCTTTTGAAATGTTCAAAATAAAACTTTCCAAGACAAGAAGTAAAAATATTTTTGTCTGAAGGGCCAAAATTAACAATTTAGACTTGATTTCAGTAAAAAACAAACCAACCTTTTTTTGGCCGAATTCGTTTGCCAGAAAGTTTGGTTCCCTGCTCTGATTTACTGTTGCAGTATGACCGGATCCCATGTCTTACGTTCCCCTGCATTTATCTTCATCCCATTCTGTAAGTTCCCCCTCTTCAAAACATCTGATGAGGTGGGATTTCCTCCCATGAAAGCTCATGTGATAAATAAACCTGTTAGTCTTTAAGTGCCACAAGACTCCTTGCGGGTTTTTGTTTTTTGTTTTTTTTTTGTTTTTTTTTTACTTTTCAGAGAGTTTACTACTCATGAAAAGAAATTTCACCCAACTCTAAAATTACTTTCACTTTCTCAACCTCATGGATTAAACTTTTCAGGGAGCCATGCATGTCCAGGTAAGGCTAATATCCTGCATGTTGTTCCATGCAGGTGGCACTATCCATTACTAAAAGGCTCCAGGGAAGCCTTTGGAGCTACGGATTTGCACATGAAACCACCCACACAGATCAGCTTGCAAGACCCAAGCCTACTTATTTACAGAAGTAGTTCTTCCACTGAGTTCAATAGTACTTGTAGCCAGTAGAGACTACCAACATGAGCAAATGTTGCACACTCAAGCCTCAGCTTCACGGAGCGAATTGTATTTTATTAGCCTTAAGGCATTTATTTCACATTAAAATTCAGATGTCCAAACTCAACACCATTTATTATTAAAATCCCCATAGCTCCTTATCCAGTTAATAATAAAATGCCAGTCAGGAGTCATCAGTAATTTGATAATCTGCACAGAAATTATATCAATAAAATACATGTGTTCCTGGTTTGGGGGGCATTAGCTTTCCATCTGATCGGAATCAAACTTTCTGGCACATACTACACAGACTTTTCACAGATTTGGAACTTTGATTCTGAATGCATGTTAAACTCTATTATTGTTTAAATTTGTAGTAAAATAAATAAAAATCCCATCTGAAGTACATAATATCCAGATTCAAATGCCAGACACAATGTACTTCAGTTTTGGATCATTTCCAATACTCAGACATTATATCCATTTTGACATGGAAGGGAAAATTATACTACAAAGATAGTATTTATGTCAGTTTCAAAAGGATAGCCGAGTTAGTCTAGTCCAGTAAAAAAACAACAAGGAGTTGTGTGGCACTTTAAGACTAACAGATTTATTTTTTGCATGAGCTTTCCTGGGAGAAGATCCCACTTCCTCAGATGCTTTGAAGATGGGTGAACTTCAAAGCATCTGAAGAAGTGGGATCTTCTCCCACGAAAGCTCATGCAAAAAATAAATCTGTTAGTCTTAAAGTGCCACACAGCTCCTTGTTTTTTTACAGTCATTATGGGCAACTTCTTTCTTGTTACAATCTAACTTTATGATATTGGCTCCTTGTGATTGAGAAGATTTTTCAGAAGATCATAACTATTCACCCCTCTTAAAACAGGACTCTTGAATGGAGACACAACATCTTATTTTAGTAATGACATTTAAAGGGTAAGTGCTATTCCTATATTGCAGGGGTGGCCAAACATATGGAACTCAAGAGCCACACAAGTTGATTATTAAACCTTCAAGAGCCGCACTGAGGCATACAGCCATATACTTTTACCTACTACAAAATTACTAAGTTTAAAATTCATTGCATGCTTTAATTTTATTGTAAAAAAGGGCAAATATTGAATTTACTAATGTCAGATCCTAATAATTACTTATGGTTGCCATGAAAACTAGGCCTATTCAGTAAATAATCTATTTTCTTCTTCATATTTTCATTTATTATTCAATGGCATGTTTAGAAGGACTTGTAAAGCATTTTATTTTAACGAGTAAACTGCATTAGGGCCTACGAGAAAATCTAAACATGCCTCACTTCTCCCCACCATCCCTATCATGCCGTGCTTCTCCCCATCATCCTGGCCATGCCACACTTCTCCTTGCCATTTCCGACCATGCCATGCTTCTCCACACCGTCCTGACCACGCCATCATTCCTCCCTGCCATCCTGACCCCCTCACTAACCCTCAAGCCCAGATGCTGGCTCCCCTGGGCTGACCCCCTCCCCAGGGCCCCCTTACTTGGCGGCTCTGGAAGCTAGTCACAGGCTGGGGTTCGCTCCTCTTGCTTTAAGCCCTGCCCGGGCTAAGCTTCCTATATGGCCTCTCTGGTGGCTAGACACAGGCTGGAGCCCCCCCAGCATCCTACCATGCTCAGACCATGCGCCTGGCAAATATTTAAAGCTCCTAGGCTGGGGCTGCTTTCCTCTCTCTGACCCGTACATTAGCTGAATTCTTCTGTGCACTGCACTTTTTCATTCAAGAGCCACATGTGGACCCTGAGTTGCAGTTTGGCCATGCCTGCTATATTGTGACAACTCAGAGGAAAAGCAAACATTATATTTATTATATACAAAAAACGTTTAAAGAATGTTAAGGTCACTAAGTCAAACAATCAAAACCTCAGAAATTTCAAAAATAAAACTACACATGTAACATTAATGGAGCCCACTTGTGTATATTCATTACAAGAATCTTGCCCAACATCCCGGCCATAATTAATAAATGGCAGAGCTTGGAATAGAACCCAAAATGCAGTAGTTTGAGCTGATTTCTCTTAATCTGCCATCTACCGCTCAGGGTAGCTTGCCATCTAATCCCAGGGCACCTCTACAGCCTAGTTTATAGCATTCAGGCCAAGGAAAAGTTGGTGACTTTCTACCTTCTTGAAGCAGTGCTGCCTCCGGATCAAGTCCTGTGTGGATGTAGGGATGTTGCTGGAATGACAGGGAGGTCCCAATTCATTTAAGCAGGACCCACAGCAGCTCTAATGCTCTCCCCTGCACCCATCTATCAGAGTTGTTGTGATATTAAATCAATTGCCAGAGAGAAAGATGTTAAACCTGACCAAACAGTATATTTATTATGAGTTAACACACTTCGTTGGTAAAAGTGACAGGATTACGCTTGTGGCTATTTAAAACCAGGTTAGGCAACCACGATCCAAGACCCCATGGTACCTTGTTATTAGTTAGAGTTTGGTCTTCTCCCCTCAGGGTGATGTCATCTCCCATCAAGACGTGGTTAGATGAAAACAGCCTTGTGGGACTTCTGGTTCCTTCCACCCGGCCAATGTTTGTGGCCCTCAGGATCGAGTGGGAACAAATGACCGATCTCCAGGTAAGTATACTGCCTTGATCTTCTTGAGCTGCTCATTGTCATCTTCTTAAGTCCCACATTGCCTGAATAATAAACGTACCCATGCACACAGTCACTAGAATGGACAGCACCTGCTATAGGGTGCTGTTTCCTTATATAACCTATTTTCTCACCACAGATGGGGAGGCTTTGCATACAGCACTGAAGCTTTGCACACTCCCCACTAGTGGGTGCACATAGCCCTCTAGTCCCCAACTCTGCACAAGGACACTGTTTACTGCACACTGCACTCCAATTTTGTGCAGACACCACTCTCCTAGCTTGAAAGAGTGAACTTTTAAACCTGGTTAACCTTTTAAATGCTGGAACCTTTTTGAATAACTGTTTTCTTCCCAACAGGGAGAAACAGGAGGACCCTTCACATCTACAAATGACATTGTTCATTTCCATCACTCAAAAATCACACTCTTCTGCAGCTGAGAGGGATAGGATGTCATGGGATGAGCTGGGGTACCAGTTCAGTGACAGACCCCCCCCAACGTTTAGACACCACTGCTCTAAATCTCTTTCCATGAACAACGGTTAAAGCTATGTATGGCACAATGCACCAGTGTGACAAACACGGAGACTTGTAAAAAAAACAAGGAGTCTTGTAGCACTTAAAGTCTAACAGATTTATTTATGTAACCCCCTCCCTTTCCTCCCCCTGGGTTATTTGGGAGCAGGCAACACTCACGTGTGCACAGGTGCGTAAATCTGAAGATAAGGAGATACTGAGTTTCCCAGTGATGATGTCAGAACTGTGGGAATCATCTGTCCACTCCTCTGCAGCAGTCCCTTTGCTTTACAGGAAATTAAACTTGGCGGTGTCTCCACCTGGCTGGATCCTGTATATGCTCAGTGGTGTGCCTTGGGAGCCTCCAGGACTAAGCCTGTGCAGCTAAAAATAAAAATCTGTGGCACGGGTCTAATTAAAACTTACTAATTGTATATACAATACATTCAAGGTGCTTAAATTGCAGATAACAAACCTTTACTTAACACAGAAACTTATAACAGGATGGAATTGAATATCACTACTAATTTAAATACACAGGGGCCAATAAATAGATCAGTGAACAGACACAGAAAACAGTTTAAAGGAAACTTATCTAACTGGCTTTTACATAGGCCTTTTACTCCACTTCCAGAGTGGACACTCCCCCAGAGTCCAGACCCCCGACACCACACTTGCATGGGTGCTGTTGAAGGAAACAAGGCAGCACTCTGCTGGTTCAGTGTATTTGCTCAGAACCACACTGAAGATCTGAAGTGGGCCCAACGAAATGTCAGTAGTCTGGGCCCTGGTTCAAATGGGCTCCTACCTTGCCTCTTCTCAGGCCCAGTCAGTCTCTCAGGAGACTCCCTTCCTTTATAAGCCCTGCTCCAAAAAGGAGGAGGGGAGACAGACACACTTTTCCTGCAGGTCCAGCTCAGCCAGCTCTACGCCCAGACCCTGCTTTGAGCTGAGTAAGACCACCAGCTTCTGAAGCTCCCTGCTTGAGTAAGCTTCCAGCAGTCTCAGGACCCCCAGGAGCAGTAACCAGTAGCTTCTAGATTCAGCCATGTGTTCACTCTCACAAAAATGGAGACCCCCTTCTGTCTCTGTGTCCCCTGGAGGGGCAGGAAGGGTCTCCCTCTCTCTCTTTTCCCAAGAAATCATGGAAGTTGTAGTGTCAGTGGAAAAACTTGCGGCACCTAGGAACTGCTTAAATGTTAACTTCCTACTTGAATTCAAAGGCCACTGAAGTACAGGTTGCCTACATTTATTACATGCGCTTTCATGGGAGAAAATCCCACTTCATCAGAAGCTTTGAAGAGGGGGGAACTTACACAATGGGAGGAAATAAATGCAGGGAGGAAGTGGGAGTTTCTCCCACAAAAGCTCATGCAATAAATAAATTTGTTAGTCTTTAAGTACCACAGAACTCCTTGTTTGTTTTGCAGGACTCATTTGATTTATTGAACTAGACTAACACAGCTGGTCCTTTGTAACAAGGTACTCAGGTCCTATTGAAGGAATGGTGCTTTTGAAGAGGACATAGGGTGGGTGGATGTAAGCCCACCCACTTCTAAAACCCCTCCTCCAGCCTAAGGGGAGGTGGCACTGATTCCTACTTCAAATGATTCCGGGGGACAACTAAAGAAATAACAGGAACAGGTGTGAAGGTCACAGGTTCAAAACTAGAGTTTCGGAAGGGGATATTGAGCAGAGAACCCTGGACAGTGCCCACTGCTCCCGGAAGGTGTTGAGGGAGCCAGTGGATGCCACCCAGAGGAACTCTGCCCAGAGGTGTGCATGGACAAGGGACCAAAAATAGGCCCCACAGTCGCAGGCCACTTCCCCAGCCAACCTCTTCTCTCTGGTCTTATAGATGGCAGTCTTGGCGCAAGCCAGGAGGACGTTGACGGAGGTCCCGCGACTTTGTGGGACCGGGGATAGGGAGTGCACAGAGGAATGGATGCGGGGACAAGTGCAGCTAGAACCTCAATAAGAGGTATTGGAGGAGCCAGAAAAGGGGCTGCAACCTGGCGCACTCCAGGTAGGCGTGCGCCAGGGTCTCCCTCACGTCACAAAAGGGCAGGTGTCAGGATGGGGGGGGGGGGGGTGAACCGCACCAAGTACACACCCATGTTTATGGCTCCATGATCAAGGTACTCAAGTCCTATTGAAGGAACGGTGGTGGGTAGGTGCAAGCTCACCCATTTCTAAAACCCCTCCCCCAGCCTAAGGGGAGGTGGCACTGGGCAGTTTCTCAAAAGATTTTGAGGGACAACTAAGGAAATAACAGGCACGGGTATGAGGGTCACAGGTTAATAAGCATTTCAGATGGGGACACCGAGCAGAGAACCTTGGAAGGCGCCCATTGCTCCTGGAAGCTGTCAAGAGAGCCAGTGGATGCTGCCCAGAGGAGCTCTACCAGGAGGCATGCACGGACGAGGGATTGGAAATAAGCCCTACAGTCACAGGCCCCTTCCCCAGCCAACCTCCTCTCCCTGATCTTATAGATAGCGGTCTTAGCGTATGCGAGGAGGAGGTTGGTGAGGAGGTCCAGCAACTTTGTGCGGCCATGGACAGAGAGTGCATAGAGGAACAGGTGTGGGGACAAGTGCAGCTAGGACCTCAATAAGTGGTTCTGAATGAGCTAGAAAAGGGGCTGCAACCTGGCGCCCTCTAAGTATGCATGTGCCAGGGTCTCCTTCACACCACAAAAGGGGCAGGTGTCAGGATGGGGGGAGGGTGAACTGCACCAAGTACACGCCCATGCTCACAGCTCTATGATTAAGGTACTCAGGTACAGGGAAGGCATGTAGAATAGAATCATAGGGTTGGAAGGGACCTCATGAGATCATCTAGTCCAGGGGTGGCCAAACTTACGGAACTCAAGAGCCACACAAGTTGATTTTTAAACCTTCAAGAGCCGCACTGAGGCCTGCAGCCATATACTTTTACCTACTCCAAAATTACTAAGTTTAAAATTCATTGCACACTTTAATTTTATTGTAAAACGAGAACAAATATCAATCCTACTAATGTCAGATTCTAACAATTACTTAAGCTTACCATGAAAATTAGGCCTATCTGGCAAAACCTTAGCTGCTTCTCACTGCAGGTTGGTGGCAAGTTTTTTAAAATCCTGACCATGCCACACTTCTCCCTGCTATCCCAGACCATGCTTCACTTCTCCCCACTGTCCCAAACCCTGCCTGAACACCCAGCGTGAGGCTACTTTCCTAAACTGATTTGCTGATGGTCCTCCAGGAGTAGGGTTACCAGATGTCAGGCAAAATGAGGACATGTCCTCCTTTTTACCTTCATGTCCTCCTTTCTTACCTTTACATCCTCTGTCTGGCAGGTATTTTAAAATACATGATACTGTCTAGCTTTTTACTTATGGGGGGGTTAAAGTATTCTGGGATGCCACGGAATACCTTATTTTTAGGGGAAAGCATTCCAGGCCTCCTAAAAACAGAATATTACATTAATACAACATTTTCTCCATGTGCCCTCCTTTTTATATTTCCCTGTCCTCCTCTTCAGGCTTTGGTATCTGATATCCCTATCCAGGGGCCACAATTTTTCATTCAAGAGCCACAGGCAGCTCCCACACCACAGTTTGGCCACACCTGACCTAATCCAGCCTCCTGGCGGTTTGAACCTAGGCCTTTCTACATGTAAAGCAGATGTACTAGCCACTACACTAATACGGCCGTCTTTTGTCCTCGCACTCATTTGAGGCCCCCTGGTGAAGCTGAGACCCTAGTCACACCACCCCATACCACGCGTGATCTCTAAGGTACAAGGCCGGCTGCAACCATCCACCTCAGGAAAGCCTCGCCTCCCACAGTGCAGCACTCAAGCAAACACCTTGATTCACTGGACCCTGGGGACGGCTCCGCGGCTTGCAACTGTGCCCGAGCGCTCCCATGCCACATAAGGGAGGCAAGAACAGGAGCACGGCAGAGGAAAGCCTGGGCTGGGCTAACACCATTTCGACCTGCGGAGTGCGCCAGGAGACCCCGTCGAGCGGCGCCAACCACACGCACCCGCCGCCAGCAGCGCCCCCGTCACATAAGGGGAAGGAAAAAGCGCGCGATCGCGCGCGCGCGCGCGGGAACATACGACGGCAAGTACGCATGCGCGCGGCGCACCCTGGCCTATAGGGCGGTGAGACAGGCTCAGCTCGGTACTGCGCAGGCGCATGGCTCCTTAGTTCCCACAGAACTTTGGGAGCGGCGCGTTAACGGCCGGGCTGAGAGTCGGCTGGGGGAGGGGACGGTTATTAGGCGACACGGGCCAATAGAAGCGCGTCTTTTATCACGTGGCTCCGTGGCGCGTTCGATTCCACCGAGGAGGCGAGCGCGCCTGTTCCCGCTGCTTGTCGGGGCGCGCGCCGGAGGCGGCCGGAGACCCGCGAGGTGCGGTGCTGGCGGGGCGGGGGCGGCGTGAGCTGAGGGAAGGGGCTGTGCCTGGGCTGGGCGGGTGCCCGGGAGGAGGAGCGGGGGAGCTGGGCGCGCGGGGAGAGGGATTTAGGGGGCTGAGGGGTGTGTTGGGGGCAGGGGTGGTGGGTCTGAGAGGGGACAGGGTCATACTTTTTGCCTGGCTGTGCACTGATAGGCGGGGTTGGCAGGTGGAGGCAGTTGAGGAGCTTTGGTTGGGCAGCTGGTGTGTAAACTCAGGGTTTGTAGTGTATGATTGGGGAACTGTTAGTGTGGCTTCTGTTTTTAAGAAGGGATGGGAAGAAAGCTGCGTAATTGCAAGGGGTAAAATACAATATGGTTTTACAAAGGGCAGCTTGCAGTGGTTAAAGTATAATTTGATGGGCCCTGGAGCCCTTTTAATTGTTGGGTCTCCTTCAGGTGTATGCAGGCCCCAGTTAGGAGTGCAAAACAAACTGCTTGAATGCCAACTCCTTCCTTGCAAATGAAGCGAAGCCTCAAATCTGCAGTGTCCCAGCCTTGTCTACATCAGCCCCCTCCCCATTCCCTAAGCGCTCTGCCCCCAAGCCTAGGGTTACCAGATGCCAAAGCCTGGAAAGGAGGACAGGGAAGTACAAAAAGGAGGACATTGGAGGACACATGGAGAAAATGTAGTATTAATGTAATATTCTTCTGTTTTTAGGGGGCCCTGGAATGCTTTCCCCTAATTATAAGGTATTCTGTGGCATTCCAGCATACTTTAACCCCTGTAAGTAAAAAGCCAGACAAAATCATGTATTTTAGAATGCATGCTGGATGGAGGCCATGAAGGTAAAAAGATGTCCTCCTTTTGCCTGACATCTGGTAACCCTACCCAGGCCCCTACTCCAGCCCTCCTAACCTCCCCAGCTCCCTCTGTCTTCACTGCACCCCACCTTCAGTCCCCAGTCCCCTCCACACCTTCTCAGACCCCTTCAGTCCCATTTGTTGACATTCCCCAGTCCTCCACCCAGTCCCCACTCAAGCCCTTCTTAGTCCTCTCCTCCAGTACCTAGCCCAGGGGTTTGCAGCCTTTGTCGACCCCTGTTCCAACCCTGCCCACTGCACCCTCAGTGGGTGTCAGGGGCAGGGCCAAAAGGGGGTGGGGCCGCTTATCTCCCCCCCCCCCCCCCGTGGCCTCCAGATCTGGCAGAAGGTGCCTCTCGCCCCTACCAGCTGGTGGCTTCCGGCTCTGCGGTCAGAGCCAGAAGTGGGGGATGGGGCTCCCCTCCAGCCATGCCTAGCAGGGGGCTGGGAGCTGCACGCTGTGGCTTCTGCTGGCCTGGATCCACGGTGCATGGCTCATGCTGCCCAGCTGCGGAGTGCTGGGGGAGTGGGGCCAGTGGAGAAGCCTGAGCAGCGCTGTGTGATGATCAGGCTTGGCTCCCGTGCCCTTTTCAGCATGGGTGCCGGGGCTTGCCAACCACTGACCTAGCCACTAACCAGTCTCCTTACTTTAACCCCTGTAATCTCTGCCAACTTCTTCCAACATAAACACAAATAATTACATAGGTTTTTAGATACTTTTTGAGTCTTACTTTCATCGGAAATGAGAGTAGGCTGTAATATTTTTCCAAAAAAAGAGGAAAAAAAATAAAGGTTATCCGCCTGAAAAGACTGAAGAATAATGAGTTCAAGGGATAGTGTTGTACGTCAAAAGTCCAAGCTACAAGTCGACAATGAAGGATGTCCTGGTGTGGTGACGCTTGGTTCATTTGCAAAAAAAATGCAACAGCAGTAAAAATACCAGAGTTTAAACTGTGAGCTATTTTACTCAGCATGTGGGGAAAGAGACTGCCTCTCAGAAGAAACCCAATCATAGATTACACCCCTGTACCACTCACAGAGGGAAGAGACTTCTGTTGGGGTAAGGGTGAGGTGTGAATGGTCAGGAAGGGCCCTCACACCCCAAGATACAAGGCTACCCATTCACTGCACTGAATGCTGCACCCACACTAGTATGGGGTAGGCCCTCAAGGGCCTGGGGGAACACAGTTGCCCCTTACTGTGATGGGGACCCCTCGGGGCTGTAGTGGAATACAGATCACTACCATGGAGGACCTTGGGGACGGGGGGGTGGGGGAGCTATGGCTACCTCATCATTGCATGGCTCCTTGTGACCAGGCAGAGGACCCCGTAACTCTATCTGAGCCCTAAAATGAGTCACTGAGGAAATATACCTGGCAGGAGGGGTAGGACTGGTCTGGGCATGAGGCTCAGAATCCATTAACTGCACTGCTGCAAGCACCAGCAACTCCTGAATATGTGCTTCTTCAGTCTGTCCTGCAGCACCAAGTGGTGCCACCTGCCAGCCTCTTCTTCTGCTCTGGCCCTACCCAGTCCCAGGCTCCATTGTTGTGAATGTGGAGCCTGTAACCTCCCAGCTCTGGGAAATGGCACATATGTGCTTAGTTTTCCCAGCTAATCTAATGGCCCTGGACCATGTGCTCTCCGCCTGCCGCTGCTGCTTGACCTGTCACGTGGGGAGTCCGAGAGGACAAAGAGGAAGCATAAGGTGGCCCAGGTTAAAGTAAAGGGGGCGCACCAGAATGCTGCATTCCACCCCATTATTTTATTTTTAGGGGCCCCAGAACGCTCACCCCTAAAAATTCCAGTCTGCATTCCTTTAAACCCTGAGTAGCTCATGCCAGCCCAACCCAATCTCCTTTCTTGATAAACTAACAGATTTTTTGGACAGGGTGTGCAGTGGCTCTTATTTAAAGATATGTAAAGCATTTGAAATTATTTGTTAATTATTTGCATAAGAAATTTGTTAAATTGGAAAAGATGGTGATTAATAGGAAACGGGAGAAGTGGCTAACGAACTGGTGAAAAGGGAGTCTGCAGTGGAACACTTGGAAAATGAACTGCTAGGGTAGAGGGAGGTTACTAGTGGCGTTCCTCAAGGACCAGTCTTGAGACCAGTCTTATTTAACCTTTTATTGACCTTGGCACAAAAAGTGGGTCTGTACTAATAAAGTTTACAGATGATACAAAGTTGGGAGGTATTGCCAGTACAGAGAAGGCTCAGGAAGATCTGGAGTAATAGAAATAGGATGAAATTTGATAGTGGAAAGTGCAAAGCTATATATTTAGGAAGAACCTTTTTTGTATAAGCTGGGGATGCCTCAGCTGGAAGTGCCAGAGTAGGAGAAGGACGTGGATGTACTGGTTAATCACAGGATGACTGAGTTGCCAATGTGATAAGCCATGAGAAAAGCTAATGAGGTCCCAGATACATCGGAGAAGGTATTTCCAGTAGAGATAGGGCAGTGTTAGTACTCTCATACAGGGTTTTTATGAGACCACATCTGGAATATTGTGTGCAGTTCTGGTCACCCATGTTTAAGAAAGATGAGGTCAAACTGGAACAGGTGTAGAGAAGGGCTACAAGCAGGGGCATTGCTGCCCTAAAAAAGGGTCCAATCCAGCCCCAGGCCAACTACAGTCTCTGCCAGGCCACGGCAGGCAGCCCTAGCCTGGATCTGGCTTCTGCCACTGCCGGCAACCCTCTGCTGACTCGCAGGGGCAGGGCCATCCCAGGAAGATGCAGGACATGAGCCCTGTGGGCTCAGCAGCAGCAATGCCCCTGGCTACAAGGGTGATCTGTGGAATAGAAAACTTGCCTTATGTGAGGAGACTCAAAAGAACTGGGCTTGTTTAGTGTAGCCAAAAAGAAGGTTGAGGGGAGATATTATTGTTCTCTATAAATACATCAAAGGGATAAATACCAAGGAGGCAGAGGAATTATTCAGATTCATCACCAAAGTGGATACAAGAACAAATGAATATAAACTGTGCATCTGGAAGTTTAGACTGAAATTAGAGTCAGGTTTATAACCATCAAAGGAGTGAAGTTCTGGAATAATCTGAGGGGAGCAGTGAGGGGGGTGCACAAAACCCTAGTTGCCGTATACTGGCATATAAGTCGATCTGCACATATGCCAACCCCCTCCCCCCAAAACGGGTGGGGGGTGGGGGAAGAAATGCATGACCTGTGTATAAACCAAGGTCCCCACTTGGCATTGGGCCCCTAACACCCCCACCCTGCGCTGCTGGCTTCCCCCAGATGCCCTCCCAAAACCTTGGGGCCTGCTGTTGCTTTCCCCGTGGTCTCTGACACCTTTCCTAACTCCCAGGCTGTACCACCACTCTCCCCGATTCCTTCCTTAACCCACAGGCTTTGCAGCCGCTTTCCTGTGCTATCCACGAGCCCCCTCCCTACACTCTTGGGCCCTAACACTGGATCACCTGGGCTGACCACCCCTGCCAGGGCCCCCTTACTTGGCCACTCTGGCAGCTATGAAAGACGCTGGGGCTCCCATTCCTTTCTTTAACCCCTGCCTGGGCTGACTCCCCAGCATGGCCGCTCGGGACACACGCTGGGGCTCAGGGTGGGAGGTTTAAGAACTGCTGGGTTAGTGCTGCTCTCTGACCCACGCATGAGCTGAGTGCCTTTTTTAAAGCTGATTTTCAGGCATAAAAATCTCATCTTCTACGTAAGTATATATGTTAGCTTGAAAACTGAGCTTGATAAACCTATGGAGGCAGCAGTATGATGGGACAGGCTAGCTTAGCAACTTTGCTGGTGGTAGGTATGCTAATGACTTGAGATGAGATGTTAGGTGGGGTGGGTTCTTAGTTATTACAGAGAATTTTTTTTTTATGTCTAGCTACTGAGTCTTGCCCATGTGTTCAGGGTTTAGCTGACTGCCATATTTGGAGTCAGAAAGGAATTTCTACCAGGGCAGATTGGCAAAGGCAATGTTGATTTTTCACATTTTTCTGTAGCATGAGGTATGGCTCACTTGCTGGTGGATTTTTCTATGCCTTAAAGCAGTGGTTCCCAACCTTTTTCAGACTGGGGACCCCTTTTTAACAAAAAAAAAATATCTTTGCGGCCCCCTGGCTGATTATGTACTCTGGCCTGCAACACTCTGCCAGCACCAGTGGGACAGCTGGTGAGCAGTGCTGCCACCACCATTGCCTGCACCACTGGGGAGTGGAGCCGAGCTGCAGCAGCTATGGCCCCCTGCCCTTGCCGTTGCCAGGGAGCATCGGAGCTGTAGCTGGATTCGGGCCCCAGTAGAGAGAGGCTCCATGGACCCCTGCAACATGTCTGCGGGACCCCTGGGGGTCCCTGGACCACAAGCTGGGAACCACTGCCTTAAAGTCTTTAAATCATGATTTGAGGGTTTTAATAACTCGGTGTTACGTTTGGTGGTCTAGATAAGGACTGGGTGGGTGAGGTTCTGTGGTCTGCATTGTGCAGGAGGTCAGACTAGAAGATCATATTGGTCCTTCTGACCTCAGTCTAAGTATTCAAAGTGTTTGAAGTGGGATTTTCTCCCATGAAAGCTCATGCAATAAATAAATTTGTAGTCTTTATGTGCCACAGGGCTCCTTGTTTGTTTTAATCTAAGTCTGCGTCACAGCAGCAGCTCTGTGACGATCACCAGTCCCTGCATGTCCCTGGCAGAGGACATGTCCCTCACAGATGTAACTTGCTGACGTACCTCTCAGTGTAGGTGCACCCATGTGGAGGAAGAGTGCTTCTGTCAGTATAGCTAATATTCAGGGAGGTGGTGTTCTACAGCAACAGTGCCAGGAGAAGTGTACCACCCCTCAGGAGTTGAATTTATTACAGTGACAGAAGATGACCTTTTGGTGCTAAAATAAGTGTGTTTACACTGTAGTGCTACTGTTGACATACCTAAAACTGGTACAAATTGTATGTAGATGAGGTCTGTATCTTGATCTAGTCATTTGGATGGTTGTTTTAGAACTGTGTTTGATGTGTGCCAATCTTTAGATCATTTAAAATGAGGGTTTTCCCGAGTGTTCATGGGGTTTATTTGGTTTTTTGGTAAACAGTAAACTCCAGATCTAATGGTTATAGTATTAGCTAAGCAAGTCGAACTCAGGTGGGATGGATTATTGTTTAGCAAACCAGTCTCGGAGTAGTTATGCCATATTTTTCAGTGATTCATATAACTTTTGTAATGCTGCCACTCTGTGGTATTTAAAATATGAATAGAGAAAAGGAAAATAGGAAACAGTTGAAATGCTTGCAGACTTCTTTGTCGCAGCTCGAGAATACCAAGCCATTGAATAAACATTTCAAGGACAATCCTTTTTTCTATTCCGAATTATAAATCTGATTTGGACAAAAAAATCAAAACCAACCAGTTAAATCTTTGACTACAATGGAGAAATCAATACTGTGCTGTTTTTTTAAGGATAAATTATAAAGCAAAAATGTCGACAAGGAATAGGGAAGATGAAGGAAGACCAGCCTTATTTGTTTGAAATTGGCTTTGTAACTAGCTAGTAAATTGCCCTCAGTATTCCGCATAAGCATCCATTATACTCTCCAGCAACGATAGAACAAATATTGAGATCTTTATATTTCTAAAGAAAAGGATTATAAATGATCATATGGGTTTATTAAAATAACATTACTCCCTCACACATTGTTTATTATTAATGAATATTTAAATTGTAGTAGCACTTAAAGATTACAGTGAGATTGGACCCTATTGGATTAGGTACAAAAAGTCAAGAAAAATAAAATCCTGGATAGGACATGAGACCATGTAGCCCAGATAACTTGTTTGCTGGGGAGCTGTGGGGTTGGAAAAAAGGAACCATTAGGTCTAACAAATGGCTTAGAAATAACCAACGTCTTTTTTCATTTTATGCTATGCAAATTTAACTTAAAACATTTTGCTGCTTGTGGGTTTCTACAAGTGAGGAGCTTGTGTGATGTTTTTAAAAATTGGTAATCTTAAAAATACTGTGTTAAAGTTCTGAGATGTGACTAGCATGTTTCCTGGTTTCTCTTGGGGAGGTGGGGGAGATGTCTGCACATACATCATTATTTTGAAATAAAGTCCTTATTTTGAAATAAATTAATTCAAATTAAGAAAATGTTAATTTGAATTCAGAGAGCCTGCTTTTGAATCAGCTGTTATTTCAAAATGGTTATTTCGAAATAAGGCCGTTTGGACATGTTGTTTCGAAACAATGGTGTTGTTTCGAAACAACATGTTCAAATGGCCTTATTTCGAAATAACCATTTTGAAATAACCGTTGTTTTGAAACGGAGGGGGTTTAAGCTGTTTTGAAACAAGAAAATGTCATGTGGACATTCAGGTTTTTATTTTGAAACAACCAGTGTTGTTTTGAAACAAAACCCTTATGTGGGCATACCCTTAAAGACCAACACATTTATTTGTTGCATGAGCTTTTGTGGGAGGAAATCCCACTTCATCAGACACTTTAAAGATGGGGGAGTTTACAGAATGGGAGGAAATAAATGCAGGGAAGTGTAAGTCATGGGATCAGGTCACACTGTAACAGCAACAGATAAATAAGTGAATTTGGTAGTCTTTAAGTGCCACAGGACTCCTTGTTTGTTTTTACTGAACTAGACTAACACAGCTGCCCCTTTAGAACTTGGTTTCTCTTGGAATAACTAATGTTGCAAGTATTGACAATTACAGTGAAAATAAGTTCTACCTCTCAGTACGTGACCTTGTGAAGTGTTACCCTGACAGAGAAATCAGGAAATGTGTAACTTTAACTGTAATTTAAATTCTGATATAAAATCTTGACATTTTTAAAAAATGAACTGAATATAATTTGCACTTTAAAAATAAAAAGTTAAATGACCTGCTAACGTTTTATATACTGTGATTTGAAAGGGTAGAGTTTCCAGTGAAAAATGAACAGATCATTTCCTGTTATGTCATATAATCATAACTACATTTTCCATCATTTCCTGAGACTAATCAAATATGATTATAGTTGCACACATGTTATTTTGAACAAACTATTTTGTTTGATTACAAATTAGATCACTAATGTCTTACTTGAGACTTGCTTGAAGGCATCTACCTTATTTTTGCTACAGTTTGCATATGTTTTTTTGAAATTGAGCCGCATTTAATTAGGCAATCTGCTGAAGATGTTTACTATTGGCAAATAATCTTTATTGATTATTTTGAGTTATTTTCAGTCTTTCAAGTCTTCCAGATAATGATTAATTGGACAGCTAAAGAACTTTACTGATGCTGCTATGTCTTCATTAATCATTTTCGTCAGCAGCTGGGTGTCCTAATTCTGATGATAAATTGCCCCTTTGTCATTGGGGAGTTTGCTTAGAGAGCTGTCCAGTGGTCCTGACCGTGCCCTTTCCATAGAGTGGTGACACACTTAAGAGCAGTAGTTGTCTTGGGATTCCATTGTAGTAAGATCTTGGCTTGGTAGTCCAAAGGCAGCATAATTTTGGTAAAATTTTGACTCTGAATTGAACCTTCAGGGAATGTGCCTTTGTGCTTGCATGGAGACCTGTGCTCCCAAAGCAAGATTCATATAACCTTTAACCTTAGTTCATCTTTCATACTTGTCAAACCCAACTGGACTGAAAAAAAGCAATGGCTACTAATAAGGAACATCATACTCTTGTAAAATCAATGATTTTGCATAGTAGGAGCATGCTTAAACTGTTAAATTTAACCACACACTTTTTTATGGGTAAAATAGTGATGCCTTCAGGTTAACCTTTTTGTTCCTTAAAAGGTGATATTATACCAAAATATCCCAGAACTCTCCTAATGAAAATGGTTTAAATCAGTGGTTCCCAACCTGTGGGCCGTGGACCTCCAGGGATCTGCGGGCCTGTTCCAGGGGGTCTGTAGCGCTGCTCCCCCCTGGGGCTGGAACCGAGGTGTGGTGCCGACGCTCCTGCCAGGGCTGGATCCCAGCGAGGGTGGGGGCCACAGAGGGTGGGACGCTGCCCCCGCTTGCCAGCTGCTGAAGCCAGCAGTGGCATGGGTTCCCTCCCCAGCAGGGGCTGGCTGGGAGCCATGGCAGTGGCAGCCCCTGCTGTCCGGCAGGGGAACGGGGCTGCAGGCAGCTCCTGGGCAGGGACAGTGAGCCATAGCCGCACACTGCAGCTGCCACAGCCCCATTCTTCTGCTGGAAATATGGGCTGCTGCAGCTATGGCCCACTGCCTGGGAGTTGCCTGTGGCCCCATTCCCCTGCTGGGGCGCAGGTGTCCCCCTCCCCCATCCCCACCCCAGCAGAGGGCCATGGTCGCGGTATTCCCCGCCCTCCAGCAGGGGAATGGGGCCGCAGTGGCTCCCAGGTAGAGACAGTGAGCCATAGCTGCATGCTGCGGCTGCATTCTCCTACTGGAAGTGGGGGCTGCCACCGCCATGGCCCCCTGCCGGGGGGGGACCACACTCCCCAGCAGGGGAATGAGGCTGCAGGCAGCTCCCAGGCAGGAGGCCATAGCCATGACAGCCCCTACTCTTGGCAGGAGAATGGGGCCATGGCGGCTACAGTGCATGGCTATGGCTCACTGTCCCTGCCCAGGAGCCGCTGTGGTCCCATTCCCCTGCCGGAGCATGGGGCTGCCGCAGCCATGGCGCTCTGCCTACTGCTTTGTAACCAGCAAGGTGTCATGTGACCTATTAAAGAAATAAGATTCTGAATATACTGTTTTTGTTTATGTTACTGTAAATACATAGTACTTGGAGAGTTTCTGGAAGCTAGAAATCAGGAAACTGCTTTTTTTTTTTTTTTTTTTTTTTAATCCCAACTCAAGTCATTGTAGTTTTGAATATTGTGGTGGGGAGTGGCGGGGCAGGGAAGAAGTAAGACAGCAGTGAGAAAAAGCCCTTGGTTGTTAGCTTTTGTTTTTCATGTCTGTGTTCTGTATTAACATATGCAAACTACTTTCAAATATACATCTACATGTTGTTAAACTGCGCTGACTCACTGAGATGGTGGGTGAAAAGCCTATGTGCATGTGTTTTATAGCTTGAAGTTTGCATTTTTCCATGCAGTAATAATTTTTCATCTGTGATAATTGTTTCAGTGGCATAATAATGGTTTCTTTTTTTGTCTGTCTGACTGAATGTTGTTTTGTTGATGTATATTTATAAATCTGAAATTCCAGCACAACTGCTAAGTAAACCAAATAATGAGGAATTAGTATAGAATCTAATGGTCCATGTGGGTTTATAATTGTTTCCCCAAATACCACAGATAAGCATTGAATTGAGATCTTGTTGGTCTCTCCAGAGAACTTTGTATTGCAAGAGGGGCTTTCAAATGCTGCTCACCTGAAGCCTGCTTACACATAATAGAACTGCTGAGGTAATTAACATGTTTCTTTTGCATCTCATTATTTCAGCTGTATAATACTAGAAAATTTGTTGAGAAGCTTATTGCTTAGAGAAGTTATAAAATAATCAGATAGGAGTTCACTGTGGTTCTCATGGGAGGGGGGGAAAAGTCCTAGAATACTCGGGTACCATTTGGTCCCTTAAGAAACCAGAGACCAAAGAACCCAGCCATTCACTCCCATCCTATGCTGATACAGTTAATTCAGTGGCAAGTTAATTGCCAGACCTCTGACTAAAAATGCAGAGGAAACTCATTTCTTAAATGTTCTGAAGCTAACAAGCAAGTCTGAAGCTTCAACAGTCTAAAGAGAGTTATGTAATATCTTAATGTGGTTTGTGTTTGCACATATAATCAGTTTTTGGAAATAGCATGATTAACTTTTGTGGATGCAAAATCAAATCCAAGTTTGAAGACTGGATTTAATTTAGACAGTTCTAGAATGTTAATTTCATACTTCTAAACAGCTGTCATTATATTAATATTTTCTTTTTGATAAGATATATAGCTTTAGTCTCATAGTATTTAATGTTCATCATCATAGATAAGTTGTTTTGCTAGCAAAATTTCTTTTTGCCATTTACCTAACTGATCATTTTGATGTATTTGAAATGCCAGCAAAACACAATAAGCCAAAAAGTGCCTGTTGACCTAATTTATTAATATTTCAGATGATATTTTCTTTAAAACAGTGAGAATTGTGTCAGCTGTGGTGTTCATTTCAAAAGGTTTTATAAATCCCATATGCTTTATGTACAGCCAGCAAAATATCCCTATTGACGTGTAAAGTAATAAGAGTGAGCCTATCGTTTTTCTTTAATATCAGTATCAGAAATCACAATCCAATAAGAAAGCCAAATCTTCAGCTGGTGAAAATCTGCACAGAATAGATACTGTCCCTGGAACAATGAAGATTTGCACCAGCTAAGGATCTGACTTGGTGATCAGGTGCTTCTTTAACCCACCTGCTGGAAAGCTGTTCCTGTTTTTATTCAGCCTCTGTCATTGTGATTTTTATGCTATAGAAATCTAAAAGCTGGATAGTGCAGGGGAAGATGAACAAAAAAAAAAGTTGTGTTCTGCTTTTCTATTGCAGTAAATAATTGAAATTCAAGTCCTTTAAAATGTATGCATTTCATGGGGCAAAATACATAATGTGGAAATCCAGGGTTTTTTTGTCCTGATTATCATGCCATATGTACTTCAGGAAGAAAAGTCCTCATCTTGAAATGAACCACTTTTTATCAAATCAGCTTCTTAGGCAAAAAATTACTGGCATAATGATGATTTCTTTCTGCCGTTTACCCATCTGAATGTATGATGAGTATATATTCAAATCTGAGATGCCAGTAAAGATTTGGATAAGCTACATAACTTTTGTTTTTTTTATTGCCTCAATTTTTTCAGTGAGCAATATCTTGGTTATGTGATTTACTGATCTCAGAAACATTCATAAATGACATCTGCCTGACTTTTTTTGTATTGTTCTTTGCAGCCAGCAAAATGTTGTTTGAATTTACAAGGTAAGTTGTTGGAGGTGGGTGGGTGTGGCAGGTGTTGAGAGTCCTGTTTTTGTGGTGCCTTATACGTATCTATACACTGAAAAGAATGAAAGTGAGCACAGCTAAGCTAGGTAGGACTCTAGGTTAAAAATATGTGAACCAGCTTAACAAATTACTGAGAGAGAGCGGTCCTTTTACAAGTTCTGAAAAAGTAGTACTCAGGTTGTTCTGGGTCACAACTCATAGTTTGAAAAGTTCATCAGTCTTTCATACGATTCAGTCCAATTAAAAGAAATTTCAGAAACTTTCATGTGAAAATAGTTTTTTTAAAGTCTGACAGACACCCTGAGTTCCAAATGTTTGTGTTACATGTGATTACATTAATATTTCTTGGAGAACAGAAACGTTTTAATAGGACAAAGAATCTAATTTTGTAGAACTGAACTCTTAAATTATATTGTGATCGCTTCTCGCCCATATGCAAATTGTCCATGAAATAAAGGTCATTTTTAGTTTTGTATGGCAGACAGTTGCTTTGATGGCCTAATGATGATGCTCTTTTGCCGTTTACCCATCTGATTCTTTTTTGATGAGAACGTCTGAATCTGACTTGCCATCTTAATTTTGATTTAGCTAGATTATATAAACCGTGAATCCAGTTTAAATGTATTTCTTATTTTTCTTTTCAGAATAAGACAGCTGATGTACATTTGTATTGAAATGAATTCTGGGTTAACTGCAAGCTTGGACAACCTGTAACTTCCAAGAAGCCATACAGTTTTCAAGGTATTTTGAATGTTTCAGAAGTTAATTTTTCTGTCATCACTGTCTGCTTTGATATTTTCATATTAATTGTATCTTAACATAAATATCAGTCTAATTGAATTGATAATGAAAACAGATCAGAACATTCTTGACGGCAAGTTCTTTGCTGAGTGTGTTTTGTTACTGCTGAGAGAATTCTTAATATTAGTCTTCACCTCAACTCTAGGTTACATGGTAACACTGATAGCTAATTTAAAAGCAGTTACTTTTAATCTGCTGACTCAAGCTCGTTAAACCAGTCTTTTTAAAGATAAATATTTTGCTTGTGAAAATTTCTAGTCTGACAGCTGTAGTGCTTGAAGTCTTTTAATCCAGAAGGCAAGTATAGCATAACAGTAGCAATATGAGCTTTACTGATCCTAGCCTGAATTGAAGGGGCTGTCAGTAAGGGTGAGGAGGGTAATTTCAGTATTCCTGCCCATTCAGATCTTGCCCTTTGCTTTGTTGACAAGGATATAGGATGTGGTGGTTGTCTTGTAATGCAGACCTGTCTGCAAGAAAGAATCATGAAACTATAGAAATTGTGTGGTGCTGACTTATTGATATTATAAAGCAAACAAGCAAAATTCAAATCAAATCCTACATAGCTGTTACTAAGAAAATTTTCCAGTCACAAGACATTTCCTCTCCGAAGGCACTATGTTTATTCAGTTATAGTTACCTCCCTTCAAAGTAAGAATAGCCTTCTCTACGTGCCTTGAAAGGCCCAAATTAGACTTATTAAAAAGCTAGCACTAACATGCTGGTAGCAACTCCGTATTTCTGTATGAATAACCTTTTTCACATCAAATTAGAAGCTCACTAATCTGAGCCAGTCTCTCAACACTACGTCTTGTTTCTGGTTTCCTCAACATCATGTTTACACTTCATTTTCATCAATCTTGCAGTGTTTCTGGCTACTTTGGTTTCAGTATGAAAATCAGTCTCAGCTCTTTGCTATTACTATCTCTGTCTGTTTGACACACTATTATGCCTGCAATTCACCTTTTTACAATGCAGACTTTGTTTGTTTCATTGTATCTATACAATTTATTTCTCATTCCTTCTGAGTTTGAAACTGATTCCCTTTATTACATCTATTTCACAGACATGTTGCTGGAGGCAGCTCTGTGAACCAGGGAAAAAGGTGGAGCATGCTCTGTTTTTAGCTTCTTTTGGTCAAATATGGAAGTGAGCTTTGATTTTAATTTCAGTGGAAGGACATCAATAGATTAATTTATCATTTAATTATCACAGGCTGCACTGTCTAATGGCAAAACGGGGAGTTAGGGGTTCTTTTCCTGACTTGTATGACCACAGGCAAGTTACTTCACCTGTTTTCCCCTCCCATCTCTTGTATCCTCTGTTGAGAGTATGTGCTTTTAAATGTGCAGTACAAACAGGGGGGTCTTAATTTCATTTCATAGAATCATAGGGTTGGAAGGGACCCCACGAGGTCATCTAGTCCAACCCCCTGCCAAAAAAAGCAGGACCACTCCCATTAGATCATCCCAGTCAGTGTTTTGTCCAGCTGGGACTTGAACACCTCCAGAGATGGAGATTCCACCACCTCCCTAGGCAACTTATTCCAATGCTTCACCACTCGCCTAGTAAGGAAGTTTTTCCTAATATCCAGCCTGGACCGCCCCAGCTGTAACTTGAAGCCATTGCTTCTCGTTCTGCCCTCTGTTACTACCAAGAACAGTCGAGCTCCCTCCTCCTTGGAGCAACCCTTCAAGTAGTTGAAGGTTGCTATCAAATCCCCCCTCAGTCTTCTCTTCTGCAGGCTAAATAAGCCTAGTTCCTTCAGTCTTTCTTCATAGGGCTTGTGCTCCAGCCCTTTGATCATTTTGGTTGCCCTCCTCTGGACTCTCTCTAATTTGTCCCTGTCCTTTTTGTAGTGGGGAGCCCAAAACTGGACACAGTATTCCAGATGTGGCCTCACTAGTGCAGAATAGAGGGGAATGATCACATCCCTCGATCTGCTGGTAACACTTCTTCTGATGCAGCCCAGTATGCCATTGGCCTTTTTGGCAGCAAGAGCACACTGCTGACTCATATCCAGCTTCCCATCCACCATGACTCCCAGGTCCTTTTCTCCAGTGCTGCTATTTAGCTGATCACTCCCCAGCCTGTAGCAGTACATGGGGTTTTTTCGTCCCAAGTGCAGGATTTTACACTTATCCTTGTTGAACCTCATGAGATTCCTCTTGGCCCACTGCTCCAGTTTGTCTAGGTCTCCCTGAATCCTGTCTCTGCCCTCTGGGGTGTCTACCGTTCCCCCCAGTTTGGTATCATCTGCAAACTTACTAAGTGTGCAATCTATCCCATCATCCAGATCATTAGTGAAAACATTGAACAGAATTTTAGGGCCTCTAGGTCCTACTGGAATAAAATAATATAGCTATCATATGTCTAAGTGTCTGTCTGAATAAAAGATAGTTGTCAAAAACATTAAGTACCTACATGTGAAAGAATGCGGCTAAAGAGCACTAATATGGGTAGCCATTGTTTGCAGGTTGATTGCCATGTATCACACAGCTTTATCTTGTTTGATTGAAACTGCCTTTTTCTGTCTTTGCTGCCATGAAAGGAGAAGCTGTAGCCTGTGCTAGTGAGAAGCTGCCATATCTTGTTACGGTTATTTCCTGTTTGTATGCAAATGTGTAAGTTGCTGAAAATTATAAAAGACCCTGTAATGCATCACATGGACGGAGACCAGCCTTTGTTCTTTCCCTGTGAGTGCTCGTCTTTCCTTTTTCCTGTAATAAAATAAGCTTTGCTGATGCGCTCAAGTCTGTCATTTCAAGAGTTTTCCTTGACAGTTTTTGGTGCTGTGACTCGGATCCAGCTCTCCTTTGCCTGCCACATGTGGGTCCCTATCGCTTAATGATGGTGTTCAGGAAGACACCTCCACTTGTGTTCGTTGATCGCGGATGGACCACTTGGAGAGCGAGAAGGGAGGGGTGGGGGACATTCAAGAGCCTGGATACCGGACATATGTGTCCGTGTGTAGTCATCAACAGCTCGGGATAGGACGCCTTGGGCTCCTTTTAGTAAGGTACCTAACAAATCTGTATATTAGTCCTTGGACTCTGGTGGGGTGAGACATGAGTGTATAGCAATTGTGTGACTGTTATTCCCACTTGTATTGCCCTCTCTTGACCAAAGCTGGCCATTTGGCTCCTCAGCCACCCCAGATTCACTGCAAGTTTCATGGCTGTGACTGGTGATGTTCTGAAAGCAAGGGAGGTCAGCAGGCAGTTAGTGCTCCAGCAGAAGCGCATGTTGTAGTTGAAGTGAGAGAGGATGGAGAAATGGGGGTGGGTGGGACTAAGGTTGCTGCCCCCACCCCCATCGGCACCCTAGGTTACTATATGTATGTTCGTTATGGGCCTGAGTCTTGTATGTTTGCACCTAAGTGGAACTGGTATACACGGGGTGACCCGTTATTGCAGTTTCCTCTGGAAGGAAGTTTTACTAGAGAAAAGATTTTACATTTAAGGAGTGCTTTGGAGGCTTTGAGTTCCAAAGTGCCCCAGAGGCGATGGCAAGTTTATTTTCTGTGGTATGATGAATCATCTAAAAGAGAAAAGGAATCACTAATTAAAAGTTGGAAAGGAAATGTAGATAAAATAAGGAAAGAGTTGAGTGAGGTAGAAGACAGAAGAATGCAGGGGCTATATCTGCAGCTACCATTGAAACAGGCAGACAGGGAAACTGAGGAGGAGGGAAGATCCAGCCTGGATGTATTAGATATGGGAATTCCCTTTCCACCTCCTTAACTGCCACCTCAGCCCTCTGTGCCATTGCTGCTTTCTCAGCCCCCATCCTATTGGTCATTAATGGCAGAACAGTCAAGCAACACTGGTGAACAATCTATGGTAGGGACAGGGGCCTTCACTCAGAGCAGAGGAGTTCATAGGGCAGACAAGCAAGATGGAAGAGGCAGAGAGACAAATCTGCAGGAAGATCACTGAAGTCCAGCACCTAATGGATGGACTTTCATCACTTTATTAGCCTAAGCATGCCCAAAGGAGACCAAAAACACAAATCTAGTGAACCACCTATCTTAGAGGCATCCTTACAGATGGTATTGAGACCTCAAGGGTTGCAGCAGGTCTATGTGCCATGGAGCCCCATGGATCTTAAGAATCTAGTGGCAGGGTTTCCAAGCATTCAGGAGGACCCTGAGAAATTTAGAGAGCAGCTTGAAATCACTTTAGAGTGTTATGACCCCCAACTATGCTGACATGAATCAATTGCTGAGACTGATTTTGCCCTCCAAACTCTGTCAGTGACTGATAGCCAAAGCTCAATGGCTGCTTACAAACCCTACACTGGACAATAGGACGGAGGCTGGTTGACTGTGTTTTAGAAGTGTGCCCAAGGAAGGTAGATTGGACTAAAATTAGTGCGTGCAAACAAAAGGAGGGAGAAAATCCAGCTGACTATATGGCACGCATGAAGGAAAACGTCTTGAGACATTCAGGCATTCCTAATGCCCCCAGGGCTATGGCCTTTGCTTTTGTGCAAGGCCTGCTGCCTGAGGTTCAGGAACAATTAAAAAATATTCGTGTGGGACAGCAGAAAGAAAATCTTGAGAAACTGAAGTGTCCGCCCACTGCCAGGAGAATCAAAAGAAGGGGGAAAAAAAAGCCCTTGAAACCTGCCTGATGACGGCCCAATTGAAACAAGCAGAAGGTTGCAACAGGCCCCTAAACTACAAGAAACGGAAAGTCTACAATAGAGGACCTCCATGGAGAAGGCAGACAAACCAGGGGCCCACTAGGAATGGTATGTGTCATTAGTGCAAGCAACCAGGGCATTGGAAGGCACAATTCCCCAACAGCCCTCTAGGTCCAGCACAGCAATCAGCATTACAACCTCCGCAGCCGACCAATGCAACAAGCAATCAAAGAGCACCACAGCCAATAGCAGCTCAAGTGTTCTACAATGATACCTATTGAAGTAGCTCAGAGGCGACTCTTGTTTCATCGTTTCTGTTATGAATACCTGTAGATCAAGATGGCCCTTTTGTTAGAGAAATTGTACAAGACATTGCTGCTGCTCTCCTTGTTGCCACTGGAGCCACTTGGTCAACTCTGAGTGCAAGACTTCCCTTCACTGCAACCCCCTAAGAAATTGTAAGGGCTGTAGGAGTAAACAACCAAGTAAAGCAATACCAAGTCTCGGAACCTGCCAAGGTTCAGATCAGCCATTTGGAAGAACAGCATGTGTTTCTACTCAGTACCAGTAGCCCAGTGAATTTATTGGGGAGGGGTTTATTCTGCAAGCTTGGTTGTACCATCTGTTGCACCCCAACTGTCATTCATCTGGAAGTCCTAGCACCCAGAGAGTCTGAAGTTTTGGTGGTCCTAGAAAAAGTAAACCTGGAAGCAGAAGGTTTGGAATCTGCAGGTGAAAGGCAAACAACTTCTAAAAGCAGTCCCACCCCAATTATGGGCACAGCATGAAAATGAAGTGGGAAGGATTTTAAGCACCACTGCAGTCAAAATACAAGTGGATCAGAACAGACCTTTGCCCAGGAAGCCCCAAAATCCACTGAACCCCAAAGCAGAAGGAGGAATTACACCTGTAGTGGAAGCTCTCCTGCAGCACAAGTTAATAGTCCCAACTAAGAGCCCAAGCAATACACCTATTCTGCCTGTGAAGAAGGCCAGAAAGAATGCCTACCAGTTCGTGCAAGACTTGAGTGTGAATGCTATTGTTCTGCCAATATTTCCGCTAGTGCCCCACCCAACCTCCATTTTATCATTACTCTCTCAAGAGGCACAAGTCTTCACAGTGGTGGACCTGTGTTCAGCCTTCTCCATCCCCATACACCTGGAGAACCAGTACCTGTTTGCCTTTACGTTCAAATCAAGGCAGTATACCTGGACTGCTTGCCCCAAGGGTACACCAAAAGTCCCACCCTGTTTTCACAAACACTGAAAGAAGATGTGGCAGACACTGTGTTTCCCAAAGGATTGATCCTGGTCCAGTATCTGGATGACCATTTAATGGCTTCTAAGATCCAGGAAAGTGCTGAGATGGATAGCATTCATCTCCTAACCACCTTGGCCCTGAAGGGACATAAGGCATCCAAGGAGAAATTGCAGTCTTGTAAGAAAGAGGTGAAGTATGTGGGCCATCTGATCTCTAAGGGAAAGTGACGGATACTGCCAACTCAAATTCAAGCTGTGCTGAAGATTCCCAGACCAGTTACACAGAAACAGGTCCATGCCTTTCTAGGATTAACAGGATATTGCAGACAATAGATTCCCAACTATGCTGAATTTGCCAGACCCTTGCATCTGCTTACTAAGAAGGATGTTACAGACCCTGTACCCTGGAACCAAGAAGAAGAAAAAGCTTTCACTCATTTGAAACAGGCTCAGTTCTGCACCAGCATTAGGGCTGCCAGATTACAAAAAAAGAAAATGAAGTGGCCTCCAGAGTCCTGGTCCAGAGACATGGTACCCAAATGAAGCCAGTGCATACTACAGAACCCCTTGGATTCCCTCCTTGCCTTTGAGCAGTGACTGCCACCGTGCTGCTAGTGGAACAGTTTTCTATGATTCTAGGAAACCTGGACTCTAACAGTTACTCTCAGGCAATGGCCACACTCTTGCTCAGTGATAGAACACAACACCTTTGAGCTTCTCAGCTCACCAGATGTGAAATTACCTTGTTATCTTCGCCACATTTGAGGATTGAAAGGGGAGGCATGCTTAATCCTGCCACTCTAATGCCTGTAACTAGAGAGAGGGCGAAGACCACATATGTGAGAAAGTTGTTCGACAATTCAAGAAGCCTTGAGCTGATTTGCGGGACATACCATTGATTAACTCAGATGCAGTATTTTATACTGATAGATCCTGTCAACAAACAGAGAAAGGCAAACTGATGGCGGGTTATGCTGTTTGTACCTTGCATGAGGTGGTGGAAAGCGGCTTAATAGAAAACAAGATCATCACAGATAGCTGAGTTGGTGGACTTAGAAATAGCATGTAGGTTAGATGAAGGGAAGAGAGTACATTTTTACACTGATTCCAGGTATGCTTTTGGAGTAGTACATGATTTCGGACAGCTTTGGAAAGAAAGGACATTCTTGACTACTGTTGCCTCTAAGCTGTGTGCATGTGCGCGCATGCACAAAAAAATAGTGTGCAGAAAAAAATTCAATAGTGCTAATATTGGTGCACACACAGAAATTGTTTGCGCTGACAGTCTACAAGTAAATAGAGGGAATGTTGTTCTTGACCTCTGCGGGGAAGGCCATCAAGAATGGCCAGTATGTAAGCCACCTTTTGGAAGCAGTACATCTTCTCAGAGAAATAGCAATTATGCATTGTGCTGCTCACACAAATGGAAATGATCAAACAAGTATGGGAAATGCTTTGGCTGATGCAGCCGCTAAAGCCACAATCACCCAACCTCGGGCTGACCAGGCTGCTTTGTTAGTTCAACAAGAAGTGCCTCCCCCTGCTGAGGTCTCTGGACAGGACCTTAGCATGATGTGAGAGTTGGCTCCGGAAACTGAAAAGACTCAATGGAAGAAGGCAAAGTATGGCAAGACAGGGATGGCCGTCCTGTTGCACCATCTAGCTTCCTGCCTAACTTGTTAATTACCTACCATGACCTGGTGCATGTAGGCAAGGAAGCGATGGCCACCTTGCTGGCCAAAGACTGGTATGTTCCAAATCAGCACAGCTGTGTCAGTGCCTACTGTGCCTCTTGCCCTATTTGCTTTCCCTACAATGTGGGAAAAAGCCTGTAAAGAGCAAGAGGGCAACTCAGCACCCGCCAAGGGACCCCTTTGTAATATGCAAGTTGACTTTATTAAATTGCCCAAGTGTAATGGCTTCCAATATATTTTAGTAATTATATGTATGTTCTTGGGATGGGTGGAAGCCTATCTTTGCCATAAAGGTGATGTAGCTGCAGTAGTGAAATGTTTGCTGAGAGACTTTGTGCCAAGATTTGGGGTACCCCTACGGCTAAATTCCAACAGGGGCCCCCACTTCACGTGGAAGATTCTTGCTGAGGCATGCCAGAGCCTTAAGATCCAACAGTGCTTCCACTGCCCTTATTACCCACAGGCTTCAGGGAAAGTAGAAAGAACCAATGGGGTCTTGAAGGGAAGACTGGCCAAAGGTTGTGCCTCTACCTGGCTAAAGTGAGTGGATGCCTTACCCATTGTGTTGAAGTTTCTTCAGGCAAAAACTGATGTCACCCCATGAGATATTGATAGGAAGGACAATGCCCCTCCCATGTAGACTTAGTAAAGCACCAAAAGATTTGCAGTTTACACACTGAGGCTATTCAATACAGCCTAGATCTGACCAAGAGTCTTAGCAGGATATCTTTACAGGTGAAGGGAGCATTACTAGCCTCCCCAGACCAGAAGTGTCATACCCAATCTCCAGGCTCTAGGGTATATCTGAAGTGCTATCAGTGGAAGAGTGCCCTGGAACGCTAGTGGAAAGGACCCTTCCAAGTTCTTCTGACAGCTCATACTGCAGTTAAACTAGAGGTCAGAGCAGCCTGGGTCCATGCATCACAGTGTAAGAGAACCACACCTCCACAAAGTAAGAAAGAAGTCCAAGTAAGGAGGAGGACTGGTGACAGTGCAGCCAGAGTAACCAACCCACTCCCACATCTTTATAAGCCGAGGAGGAGGAGAAGAAAAAAAGGAATTTCCTTGAGAAAAACTGCAGTGAACTCATAAGGTTCCCGAAGATGATAGTAGAGGCCACTTGTAATTTTTATTTAAGTATATGCATTTTTCATTTTTAGAGCTGTTACGGCACTGAGATTTTCTTGGACCTTGAGCAGGAAGATAGTAACTGTGGAATTTTGGGAGATCACCTCCCAAACCAGAACCTAGGAGTTACCCCATTAGCCCATTGAGACATTTGGGCCCAAGGAACAAAGAAGTTCTGACTGCTTTCATAGTTAGCTGATGATAGCCTTTGGGGTGCTAACCACTGGATTTTCGTTGTTGGAAACATTTTCCCTTTCTAATTGGCTTTGAAATGAAAAGCTTGCCCATAGTGCTCGGAATGATTTTGGTAGCTGTAAATTGGCAAATTGTATTAGGATGGGAACAAAATATTTTAAATTTATTCCGGTCAGTAGCTCAGGCAGGGAATAAAAGCAATTGTTGGATTTGCACACATAAGCCAACATACTTAGACCAGGGAATCTCTTTCATGCCTGCACCTTTACCTCTACAGGAATGAGCTACAAGGAAAGACTGTTCACACTTAATCTATCAAACCAAAAATCATTCTGATCCCAGTTTCCACACTATACGAATTTCCCGATGGAGGGTATCCCCCAGATACCTTGCACCCTTGTGCTATTGGTTTAATGAGACCTACCCCAATTGTACCACCATACCAGGTAGGGAATTGGTTGGGCATTACCCATTATGTCAGAATTTTTGGATTACTATCCAAATTCTAACTATGGAATGTTAATAAGTGATGATGATGATGTTGCTTCCACTAACTGCAGTACTCACAATGGCACCAAGTGGAGACTTGATTATGTTTTTTGTGTCAAATTCCACCAACTATACTATGCAGGATTTAGGAATATTCTATCCACCTAATGTGTCAGTTTGTGAAAACGCCTCCTTAATTAATCAGCAAGTCCCTTCTTATATCCTCTATCAGGCCTGATGATGTCGAGTTATAAACCATAATGCTGCCGGCTATCAAACTCACTATAAAAATGGTACCCATTCGGTGTACCCTACATTATCTGGTCCCGGATTATTTTGGCTGTGTGGAAATTGGGCATACAAAACTTTGCCATGGAGATGGATTCATACATGCACGCTGGGATATATCCTCCAGGGATTTGAGACACACAATTCCTTATATTTAGGAACTACCCAAAATCTCAAGAATTATCGTACTAAAAGAGCTGCCAACCCTTTAGCCATAAGGCAAATGGGGTTTCATCAATTCATGGATATCCTGTTGCCACATCTGGGTGTGGCAGAATTGGAAAAAGCTATTGTAAACATCTCAGCCCCCATCAAGGCCTTGGGTAGTGCTACTGCTGACGCTAAGAGGAAGTTTCCCAACTCTGTAAGGTAACCCACCAAAATCGAATGGCCTTAGGTTTTTTACAGGCCTCTCAGGGAGGTGTGTGTGTCCTCGTGAATTCCAGTTGTTGCGTGCTCATCAATCAACAGCAGCACATAGAAACAGACATCTAAGAAATCCAAGCTCAACTTGCTCTTCATCAAGTGGTCACGGAAGATACTGAATGGGGTTTTGGAGGTGTGTGGTCATGGATAACTTCATGGTTACCTGATCTGGGAGCTCTAGGGTGGAAAATTGTGTATGGTCTTTCTTAATTCTAGTGATTATAATATTGTACACAATTACAATAATGTTGTTTTGTTGTTGTCTAGGCCTTTGCTTTAAGTAGTTTTCCTGAGCTTCAGCTGCAATATTGACTCAAAGTACAGAAAAGTCTACAGTTTGTATGCAGGAATTGTTAAGAGGAGGCAAGATCATGATGATGAAATCCAAGATATGATGAATGTAAACTGTATACTGTAAACAGTGAGTCTAGAAAAGTCTCAAATTGGGGAGATTGTGAAAGAATGCAGCTAGAGAACACTAATACGGGTAGTGATTGTTTGCAGGTTTGATTGCCATGTATCACATAGCCTTATCTTGTCTGGTTGAAACTGTGTTTTTCTGTCTTTGCTACCATAAAAGGAAAAGGTGTAGCTTGTGCCCATAAGAAGCTGCCATATCTTATTCCCTTTATTTCCTATATGTATGCAAATATGTAAGTGTTGCTGAAAGTTATAAAGACCCTGTAATGCATCACATGGGCGGAGACCAGCCTTTGCTCTCTCCCTGTGAGTGCTCTCTTATCCCTTTTTCTGTAATAAAATAAGCTTTGCTGATGCACTCAAGGTTGTTGTTTCAAGAGTTTTCCTTGACATACGTACACATCTACAGTTTTTATGATGTACTTTTGCCATCATGTATAGTTGAATGAACTATGGCAGCAAAAAGCCAACAGAATACAAACTAAGTTAGTAAAGTCTAATAACTACACTGAATAAATTGTTCTACAAACTACCTTTTAGTTTTGAAGCCATCTGACAGCAGTGGTGAATTTTTTCAAAACCATTTTTATTTAAACTTTTACTATTTCCATTACAAGTTCACTTTGTCATTACTGTCCACTAGTATATTTTAATATCTGTTGGGCCATGAACATTGCTGCCTGACTAATACTTAAAGCAACATGAGTATGATGCTTTGGTTTTCTTCTCTGGGTAATCTTATCTATAAAGGCTACAGCTTTGAGAAACCAACAGTCCAGTGGTATACTCAGACTGTGAAAATTAATGTGCACTATTGTTTAACTTTATGCTGGCAACAGACTTTTATTTGGATGAATAACAATTTCATTAAAAAAACCAACTTTCATGTACAATTTGCAACAGCATTACTGTAAAATTTAAATATTTAAAATCTTTACATTTTCAAAAAAAATCAAATCTATATGATAAAATAAATAAAAACACAAACTCCTTCCGTGAGAGGTTCTTTATTCTTCACTAGTAGTAACATGTACTCCAGGGCCATATGTAGCAATAAACTGTAGCAGCTGCTGATAGCACTGCATCAGATAAACATCCCTTTGCTGCAGAGAGGCTTCATCAGTGAGGTCAAATGGAAATACCGCATTTGGAGGTATACAAAATACAGAGGCACCTACACAAAGAAGAAATGAACTTGAAGTGTTACATTAATAGATTCCAGATGCACTATTGGAAACCTCTCTTAACTAATGGTTCTGCTTAATCTTGGTGAAATTTGAAAGGATGACTAATGAAAACAACTCACCACATGTTATATTTGTCTTGTTTTTAAGTTGTCTTTATTAGAAAATGATCCAGAGGATTTGATATGGGATATGAGCTTTACACTTGAAGTTAGAATTTGGTTCAGCTCAACAGCAATCTGCCTTGAAATGCCAAAAAGCTGGTAAAATACCTCATTAAGACTGCTGCATATGTAAGTTTTAAGACTCATTTTTAATGAGCTCTGCTGCCACAGTGATCTGCATGGAGCTTGCTGAAGAAGCATGACTCATGGCAGTGAGGGGTGACATTTTAGTGTAGGCATGGAGCTTAATATTGATTAACTCAAACTGATGAGAGAGCATTACACCATAACATGCTCCAGCATCTTAAAATGTAATAAATTTCAGCCATTCAGCTTATTGATACAGAGAAGAAATACTGGCTTTTTAAAAAAACTAACTACAAAAGATGATAGCAAGGTTATGGGGGTTTTTCTGTTTTTAATAACAAGAATCTGAAAGTGTAAGGTTAAGAGAAATTCCATCTTACCTCGAATTTCACGTCATGTAACTGCATTGTCTTTATTACATCAACATACTCCATATACCTCTTATGGAGTTGTAGTTACTATGTTGGGGTAGTGGGGCACTTACATCCATGGGAGAAAGCCTATAGTGTAGACCAGGGGTCTCAAACACTCAGGCTGCATGTAGCCCCTAAAGTTATTTCCTGCAGCCTGCAACAACACTATTGTTACTGATATTTGTAATATTGTTGCATGAAAAGATTTCATTGGTGCCCTCGGGCCAACATATTAGTCCTCATGCGGTCCTCATGGTGATTTGAGTTTGAGCCCCCTGGTGTAGATGCTAATATAACTTGGTCAGTATAAGCTGCTTTAGACATAAATGTAGTGTAGACCAGGCTCTAGAATTGTAGGAGGTAAGGGACCTCAAGCGATCTTTCAGTCTAGTCTCCTGCACTTATGGTGGAACTAAGGATTTATGGTACCTAATGTGCGTCTGGCAGATCAACTCTTTCATTAGGGGATTTCTAACAGGTAGCTATGTTAGTCTGGTTCTGCAAATAGGCAAGGGATCCTATGGCACTGAGACACTAACAAATATAATAAAACTATTTAAAGAAGCAGTTGTATTTATGTTGCAGGAGTGTGTCTCTTGCTGATGCAGCATGTCAACAGAAGCATTTATACCAGGAAAACTTACATTGCCTGGCAGATGTGGTTTTGTATTTTTAAGTTCCTGAGTGGCAGAAGTTTTGCAAGCAGAAGTGTTAGTGTGAACAAGCCAGGTGTTCATAGCCAGATTTCAGATGTCTTAATTGAAATTTAAGATTGTATGTTGGATCTGGTTTAATTATTTAAACAATGTTAAAACTGACTAAATATAGAGAATGGGAAGGGAAGGAACTTGGGGGGAATGGGGACTGTAACACCAGGGATAAAAGAGAAGGTAGTTGGAAGATGGGCGGGGGGGGTGTCAAATAATTGTGTTACATGTTCTAATGAAGCTTTAATACTTGAGACAGGTGCAGGAGGACAATGCTAGGAGAAAATACAAGGAGGTAGATGCAATAGAACTGAAAATCAACATGGGAAAGTAGGTAAATCAGCCTTGTATCTTAGGTGTCTGTACACAAATGTGAGGAGCCTGGGAAACAAGCAGGAAGAATTGGTAGTACTGGCGCAGACAAGGAACTATAATATCATTGGAATAACAGACATGGTGGGATAGCTTGCATGACTGGAGCTCTGCCATGGATGGGTATAAGTTCAGGAAGGACAGGCAGAGAAGACGAGGGGCAGGAGTAGCACTATATGTAAAAGAGCTCTATGACTGCTCAGAGCTCCATTATGGAAGTGGAACTGAGCCAGTTAAAAATCTGTGGGTTAAGCTTAGAGGAGAGGGCAACAAGGGGGATGTCGTGGTGGGTGTCTGCTATAGACCTCCAGACCAGAAGAAGGTGGTGGATGAGGCATTCTATGGACAACTGGCAGAAGTTTCCAGATCACAGGCCCTGGTTGTCTTAGGGGACTTCAATTACCCTGACATCTGCTGGGAGGCCCATACAGCAGCGCACAAGCAATCCAGGAAGTTTTTGGAGAGTGTTGAGGACAACTTCCTGGTATAAATGCTGGAGGAACCAACCTGTGGCCTTGCACCTCTACACCTGCTGCTTACAAACAAAGAAGAATTGATTGGGGACATAGAAGTGAATGGCAACCTGGGCAGCAGTGACCATGAGATGATAGAGTTCAAGATGCTGATTAATGGAAGAACGGAAAGAAGCAAAACGCAGACCCTGGTCTTCAGAAAAGCAGATTTTGGCTCCCTCAGGGAACTGATGGGCACGATCCCTTGGGAGGCTGAACTGAAGGGGAAAGGCATCCAAGAGAGCTGGCTGCATTTTAAAGGAACCCTGGTAAGGTCACAGGAAGATACCATTCTGATGAGCAGAAAGAACAGCAAATGTGGAAGGCGCCCAGTGTGGCTTAACAGAGAACTCTGCACTGACCTAAGCATAAAAGAAGTGGAAGCTTGGACAGATGACTAAGGAGGCATATGAAGATATTGCTTGGGATTGTAGGGATAAAATCAGAAAGGCCAAAGGACAAATGGAGTTGCGGCTAGCGAGGGATGTGAAGGATAACAGGAAGGGGTTCTACAAGTATGTCAATAACAAGAAGAGGATCAGGGTTGGTGTAGATCCCTTACTGAATAGTGCAGGTATCCTTGTGATAGAGGATGAGGAAAAAGCTGAAGTGTTCAATGCTTTTTTTACTTCAGTTTTCACAAGTAGGGCCAGCTTCCAGCCCACTACGCTTGGTATGGCAGATTGGAGAGAAGAAGAGAGGCCCTTGGTGACAGAAGGTCAGTTAGCGACTACCTAAAGAAGCTGGATGTGCACAAGTCCATGGGGCCGGACAACCTGCATCTCAGGGTGCTGATGGAGTTGGCCAATGAGAGAGCAGTACTGCTGGCCATTATCTTTGAAAACTAGTGGCAAACGGGGAAGGTGCCAGAGGACTGCAGAAAAGCAAATGTAGTACCTATCTTCAAGAAAGGGAAAAAGGAGGATCCAGGGAATTACACACCTGTCAGCCTCACCTCAATGCCTGGAAAAATCATGGAGCAGCTTCTCAAAGAATCTATCCTGAAACACTTGGAAGAAAATAGAGTGATCAGAAACAGTCAGCATGGATTCATTAAGAGTAAATCGTGCCTGACCAACCTCATTGACTTCTATGATGAGATGACTGGATTTGTGGATGCAGGAAGAGCTGTTGATGTGATATACCTCGACTTTAGCAAGGCTTTTGATACGGTTTCCCACAGCATTCTCGTCAGCAAGTTAAGGAAGTATGGGTTGGATGTGTGGACTGTAAGGTGGATAGAAAACTGGCTCGATCAACGGTTTCAGCATGTAGGAATCAATGGCTCCCTGTCTAGTTGGCAACCAATGATGAGTGGTGTGTCCCAGGGATTGGTCCTGGGGCCAGTTCTGTTCAACATTTTCATTAATGATCTGAATGATGGGATTGATTGCACACTCAGTAAGTTTGTGGATGACACCAAGCTGGGGGGAACGCTAGACACGCTGGAGGGCAGGGAGAAGATTCAGGAACACCTTGACAATTTGGAGCAATGGGCCAATAGAAATCTCATGAGGCTCAACAAGGACAAGTGCAGAGTCCTGCACTAGGGATGGAATAACCCCATGCACTGATACAGACTGGGGAGCAATCAGCTAAGTAGCAGCACTGTAGAAAAGTACCTGGGGGGTCCTGGTGGATGGGGAGCTGGATATGAGTCAAGAGTGTGCTCCTGCTGTCAAAAAGGCCAATGGCATACTGGGCTGCATCGGAAGAAGTGTTGCCAGCAGATTGAGGGATGTGATCATTCCCCTCTATTCAGCACTGGTGAGACTGCATCTGGAATACTGTGTCTAGTTTTGGGCTCCCCACTATAAAAAGGATGTGGACAAATTAGAGAGAGTCCAGCGGAGGGCAACAAAAATGGTCAGGGGGCTGGAGAACAAGACCTGTGAAGAAAGACTGAAGGAACTAGGCTCATTTAGCCTGCAGAAGAGAAGACTGAGGGAGGATTTGATAGCAACTTTCAACTACCTGAAGGGATCCTCCAAGGAGGACGGAGCTCGGCTGTTCTCAGTAGTAACAGAGGACAGAACAAGGAGCAATGGTTTAAAGTTGCAACTGGGGAGGTTGAGGCTGGATATTAGGAAAAACTTTCTTACTAGGAGGGTGGTAAAGCATTGGAATGGGTTACCTAGGGAGGTCATGGAATCTCCATCTTTGGAGATGTTTAAGGCCTGGCTGGATAAAACCAGCTGGGATAATTTAGTGAGAGTGGTTCTGCTTTTTTTGGCAGGGGGTTGGACTAGATGACCTCATGAGGTCCCTTCCAACCCTATGGTTCTATGATTCTGTCTACCTGGACCCTACTACTCAGAACAATCCATTGCACACACACAAAATGGGTAATGACTGCCTAGGAAGGAGTACTGCAGAAAGGGATCTGGGCGTAATAGTGGATCACAAGCTAAATACAAGTCAGGAGTGTAGTATTGTTGCAAAAAAAGCAAATGCCATTCTGGGTTGTATTAACAGGAGTGTTGTGAGTTAGACGCATGAAGTGATTCTTCCCCTGTACTCTTCACTAATTAGGCCTCAGCTGAGTACTGTGTCCAGTTTTGGGCTCCTCATTTCAAAAACAATATGGAGAAACTGGAGAAAATCCAGAGAAGGGCAATAAAAATGAGTAGAGGTCTGGAACATTTGACCTCATGAGGGAAGATTGGAAACTGGGTTAGTTTAGTCTAGAAAAAAGGAGGCTGAGAGGGAATATAACAGTTTTCAAATACCTAAAAGGTTGTTATGAGAAAGATAAGGAGAATAATTATTCTTAGTTATAGATGATAGGAAAAGAAGCAATGGGCTTAAGTTACAGCAAGGGAGGTTCAGCTTAGACATTAGGGAAAAATTCCTAACTGTCAGGGTGATTAAACACTGGAATAAGTCGCCTCAGTAGCTTGTGGAATCTCCTACACTGGAGGCTTTTAAGAGCAAGTTCGACAAACACCTGTTGCACATGGTTTAACAGGGGTACTTGGTCCTGCCATCAGTGCAGGGAGCTGGGCTCGATGACCTCTCATGCTCTCTTCCAGTTTCTATGACTCTTAACAAACATCTAGTCAAGTAAGACTGATTTATTCTTACCATGTTTTAAAGTGAGAGATGATTCAAACAACAAGACAGCAATCAACGCATCTTCCTCAAGTACTTTTCTCCTTAGACTCAGTTTAGCATGTGCTTCAGACAGTGACACCCTAAGACAAAATGTCAGTGTCTCAGAAAAGTATACAGTGGTGTACAGTGCAGTGACTAAATAAAAAGTTAAGCATGGTGGCAACCAGTTGCACCATTATAGTTTATTCAAGTTGGCTTTCTCCTACAATATTGTATCCAAGTTTACAGGTTTAAGTACAGGGGGAGTGTATTCAAGTGATTTCAGGTGGGCAAATATTGGGCAAGGTTACATATCATTTGGTCCATTGCAGCCAAATACCCACAAAATAGATGTATACATCACTTGTCTCACAATATATGAGATTGCACATTATATAACACCCTCATGTTATGTTACTATTAGGGGACCATAATAATTGCATTGCTCAAGTACTAAACTAATAAATTAAGGATACTGCAGCAATCTAACAAGTTTTTTTTTATAGATCTGTTTCAATGTTAAGTTACTTCAATAGCTGTTATTCTTAGTGCATGGCAAATGAGCAAATAAATTTAATCAAATAAATGTTTCTGGAGATACTCCAAAATAAATTCAGGAAATATGAACATCCTAGAACTATAAATACTAACTAAACTATTTATACACTCTTGTCTAGACTATGGAAACCTAAAGGCCCTTGCATTCAAAGATCTCCATATATTCATATTTAATAACCCTTAAACCTCAAGTAGGCAAACATTGCCATTTTTACTGGTGTATGATTTGAGACATGGGGAAGTTAAGCAATTTAATTAAGAAAATTTAAACATACAGGATTTTCAGTGCAGATGCTGATAGTTTTGATCCATGAACAGAATCTGTTCTGACTCTCCGACTTGCTAGGTAGTAGCCGTGAATGAGTCTTTCTGCTTCTGAACTGAGTTCTACGTGCAAATTCTTGGCAAATGCTATAAGCTAAAACAACATAGATTTTATGTAGTTAAGGAATACTGTTGAAAACTTACATCCAAGGCTCATTTTGCTACTCGTAATATTGGTTTCATAGTATTAATATAGAAAACAGTTTCCACATTAATGCAATTTTTGGAAAAGATGATGACCATCTACAGAACAACATGCTGGCTGTGTTTTGTGTAGACGCAAGTAATTTGTTCACTAGCTTAGTACATTTAAACAAAAGCTGAAACCTCCCTCAGTTATTTTAAATATTCTCTAGTTTACTGAAATAGCCTTTATCAATAAATATGCACTATATTAGGCTTCAGTTTTTGTCATAATAATACATTAGAGATCTACTTTGTTAAATAAACAATTACCAACATTTAGTAGGTGAGAATATAAATTAGCCTCTGAATTTTATGAAATTGATTACTTTTAGTATGAAGAGGTCTGAAACTACCATGTTCCATTCCACCAACATAGAATGCCGCAACCTATGGGGAAGGGGTGGGGCTGCAAGAGGGGAGTGACTGCTATGCCAGCTGGGGATGGGATGGGCATTGAGGTGGCTCCTGTCCAACTGCTTTGTGTCAGGGGTGCACAATGGCGGGGGTGCTGTGCTGGGGGGCGGGGGTGGGGGTGGGGCGCTAGTGCTGGCCAGCTGCTTTGTGTCTGGTTAGGAGGGTACCGAACAGCCAGTCCGCTGTGCTGTTTGGAAGCAGGGCCAGCACTGGAGTGGCTCCTGGCCAGCCACTCAGCAGCAGGTGAATGTGTAATGTTGTGTGGTGGTCTGTGTATCACAGGTTGGGAAACATTGGGAGTACTCAGCCTAATACGTGTTTTGTGACCGTCAGTCCTCCAATTCAAATATTCTTATTTGTAATCTGAACATGTAATTAGGACATTGCAGTTGTTAGTGCACATTTGTGAGGATTACTACATTTTCAAGGTAGTCTTTTTGTTAGCCATAATTATGAAACTCTGGGCCAAATTCAACTGTGGTGGAAGAGTGTAAGGCCACTGGAAACATGAACTTGCTTGCCTCATATCTGAATTTAGATGACTTTTCAGGGTTAAACTTTTAAAATCCAATTTCTGATTTTGAAATTGTTCCCACATTGTTGGCTGCTGTCTTGAGATACCTGTTAGTGATTTCATGGCCCTGGACAGTGAGATGACATCTAGTTTAAATTTTGAATACTAGCTGTCAGTCAGTCAGACAGTAAGTGTTCAACTGGCCACTGAGCCTTCTGTCACTGGAACTTCTGCTGCTACTATCAGAATCTGATTCAACAACAAAGGAGCTGTGTAGCTTCTGCTGCCAGTGGTAACCAGGGATATGCCAACAGTGTTTAAAAATTAACGTAGAATTGTAAAGAAAGCATCCTGATATAGAGAAGATACAAAATGAGGTGGCTTGTCAGAATATCCATTATATTTTTGAAAGTTGCTAGTTTTTTTTTACTAACAGACACTTTTTTTGTGATTTAGGGTGAAATCAAATTAATTGCAAGTTAAAGTTTTACATTTTGAAGTGCCTTAAATGGTAGAGGAACATGTATTAGTATCTAATGTGCATCAGGCCACTCTGGGGTTGGACCATGTTCAGCTCAACAGCTTTACTGTCCATCCTGTACAAATAGGTGCTGTAAATTTTATTAAATCAGCCTGTTTGCTGTCTTTAAGTATCAAATGAAATGTGCTGTTTTCCTTATAAATTATCTTTATACTCCAATAATATATACCTCCACAGGGCCAGAACTAGGGTGGGATGACCAGGGCTTTCCCCTGGGCGCCACATTTTAGAGGGTGCAAAAATTTTAAAAAATGGTCCAATTTTTTAATTTGTTAATCTACGTATACTATGCATACAAGTCACAGGTGCGCATGCCTTTAACATGCAATCTCAGTCAAGCAGTGAAATGGCACAGTACTAGTACTTACTTGGCTTCGTTGACTGTGGTGTTAGTGTATGCCCATCTGAACTTTTGTTTGCCAGTGCGGGTGTATGCATGCCAAGCTGTTCCTAGAGCAGGGTGAGAGGGGCAGCTGCCCAGGACCCTGTGTTTTGAGGGGCCCCATGGGGACTGGACAAGCTGGCCAAAATTGACAGCCCAGTTCACAGGCTGGCTTGCTTAAGGCAGCCTGTTGTAACACAGTAGGTTAGGGTTGCAGCAAAGGTGAGTCATTAGGACTAACAATGAGGTGCTAATTGTTGTTCAAACAACCTCTATGCCTCCTCCCTGAGTCAGTATCTCTTTGGGCTTCTCTCATTCATATGAAAAGGACTGAGGTCACTGGCAAGCAACCTTCATGGTTTTTTTAATCAACAGACCCAATGAAGAAAAGAAAAAACTGGGAACACCCCTTATTCCACCATTTCTGGGATATGGGGATTGTAGTTATTTTTGCAAATTAAGACTTGCCTCTTTTTTCAGTGGGTTGAGAATTCCCTTGCTTGAAACAAAAGTTATAACTTGTAGATTTTAATAAAAATGCCAGAGATTTTTTCTGACTGATAATTAAAAAGAGAAGAGGAAAGCAAACTGTTCTAGTAGGAGCCTGTGTTACAAAGTATGGTATTTTTTCTACAATTAGAAGGCCTAAGTAACAATAAAATCCAGCTCAGGGATGGATCTGCTGGAAGGAGAAGTTATAACAAGGTCCTAATCTGAAGGGGGGGGGGGAGTGGATAATTCCATTGTGTTGCTGCCTTATGCATGGTGTCAGGGGTCACCAGACCAAGCAGAGCGGGCTAGTACCCCTCCAATCATAATATTGTGGACAATTGTGTGTTCATGGAAACTCAGCAGATGAAGAGCAGAGGTGAAAGTGGAACCCAGAGGGGCCGCTTTAGTTCCTGGGATTGGGCAATGGAGAAGGAAGCAGGACCTGGAAGGACTTGGACAGGCTCAGCAGCAGACAAGATCTTCTAGAACCTTTCCGTCCAGCCTGGCATTGGTTCTCTTCTCCTTCCTCTGTCTCAGTACTTCCATCTCATTTCTCCACCCAGTCACGCACCCCCCCCCCATCATTTGCAAGGAGCTCCCACATACATGCCCTAGGCTACTACATTGCAATTTTAGACACTTGACATACTTCCTGATTTGAGACAGGAGTATGGCATGTGGGATCATCCTCTGCACGTTCCATGTAGGTGATCTCAAACTAGATGTGTAGATTTCAGAGATGCAATAGAAGCCTCACGAGAAAGGATGAAAGCCATGAGGGACTGCCACCCCCCCAACCACTGCCCCTGCCCCCTGCAGCCATGGTCACTGTTCAGTTTCCTGGCAGTGGCCACTTTTTTCCAGTGGAGGGTTGCTGGATGGCAGAGGGGTCCTGAGCTAGGTCCAGAGGAAAAAAGTTTGACAACCACTGGCTTAAGGGCGGCTGAGAAACCAGACCCTGCACTCCATTCTGCTGCTTTTGGCTGGCTTGCTCAGTCCCTGGTGGAAGAGAGAGCGCAAGGCCCTGCCCCTCCCCTGGGCTGGCTGGTCCCACCCTCCAGTGCCCAGGGGGATGAGTGGGGGCCCTGCAGAGGGTGATTCATCCAGAGCCCCACACCCACCGAGGGACGGCCCTGCATGCATATAAGTTGATCACACTGAAAGTGACCCAATATGATACGTGGTTTTATTAACCGTAATACTACAAAATAAAGCCCAGCAGCAAATGTATTTACACTGTTTTTTTTTTAAATAATATTTCACTTGATTACTTAAAAAGCTAGCTGCTTGCATTCTATTGTTGACAAGGCCCAACTCGTGTTTCATTGTTTCTCCTGAATCATTGCAGAGGATAAGGGAAGGTGAGTGTCTCTATTAAAATAATGAATTTTTTTTCTTTGATTTCACTTTTAGGGTTGCAACATGCCTTCCAAGAAACCAAGTGGAGCAGAGTACAGGAAAAGACGCAAAATTGCAGAAGAACAACGTCAAAAATGTGCCAACAATATAAACAGCTGGCTAATTTTGCACAAACGGACAGCCTCGCAAACAGATCACTTTGGAAGGTTTATAACAGAAAATGAAAACACAGAACAATCTTCAGGCATTTGTGAATCCAGAGTTATGACTGCAAACAGGTCACCACAGTCAAACCTCATCACAACTGGAAAGCAAATTGAAGAGGAAGAAGGTAAATCTTCTGAGTTATTGGAATCTGGAGGTGACGTACGTGAAGATCATAAAAGCAATGATCAAGATCTTAACCTCAAAGAATGTGATGCATCAGATGAAGCACAAACAAGCAATAGATTAAAAGGGTTCAATGATTGGAAACATCTGGACCAACTTGTTGATCATGAAAATACAGCAGACCATCAAGATAAATTTTTGAAATGGAAAAGTTTAGAAAAGAAAATAAAAAGTGAGAAATTAATTGATGATACTTTAGAAAGAGAATTTCTGTGTGAGAAACAAAAATGGCAACATATTTTGAAAGCTACTTTAGAGAGTATTCTTTTTTGCGCAAAAAGTAACCTTCCCCTTAGAGGAACTAAAGAAATCATTGGTAGACCTGATGCTGGAATTTTCCTCAGTTTGCTTGAATTAATAAGCCATTATGACAGTGATGTAAAGAATGTGATGAACCATCAAAAGGGAACTGTACACTACTTGTCACCTAAAATAAAAAGTGAATTTCTTGATTTATTGGGGAAAAATGTTCGTGGTGAAATAATTTCTAGAATTAAGAAAGCTAAGTACTTTTCTCTATTGTTTAATTGTACTCCAGATGTTTTGCACCACAAGCAAGTGAGTCGAATCATTAGATATGTTCATATTGATGCTGGAAACATTTCAGTTGAGGAAAGTTTTATTGACTTTATCGAAACAAATCAGAAAACAGGCATAGGTATAGCAGATGAAATAATGAGTAAATTAAAACTTGACGGTATTGATATAAAAAATGCCCGAGGTCAGGGATATGATAATGGTGCAAATATGTCTGACATTTATAACTGCATTCAAGCAGTTATATTAAAAGAAAATGAATTAGTCAAATTTGTCCCCTATTCTGGACACAGTTTGAATTTAGCATGTGTACATTCAGCCTCTGTAAGTCCATCTATGATATCCTTTTTTGTGCTAGTTCAAGAGATCTACAGTTTTTTTGCTAGCTCAACTAGTAGGTGGACCATGCTGATGTCTGTCTTAAAAACAACCTTGAAAGGGCATAGTGATACATGTTGGTCATCACAAGCTAACGCAGTTCAAGTCTTACATAAGCAAATTAAAGAAGTCCATGAAGTCCTGAATGGTATAATATCAAATGCATCAATGTATAACGTGGAAACCGTTTCTACTGCGACAGATATTCTTACGCAAATTAACTACAATTTTTTATGTACATTATCTATATGGAATGATATTCTTAGCAATGTTGACAAAATAACCAAAGCCTTGCAAGATAAAAATTTGTCTGTATTTCAGGCAAGTAGAATGATATATGGACTAAAAAATGCTTTACAAGATATACGAGAAAATCAATTAGAATTGCACATTGAAAAAGCTAAGGTAATGGCTGAAAATATGGAGATATCTTCAGAGTTCCTTGAAAAACATAAACAAAAAGTCAAGCAAATGCATTTCTGTGCATCACAAGATGAAGGATGCAGTCTTTCAGCCGAACAATTGTATAAGGCTGAAATTAAAAAGGCACTGGCTGCAATTTTGTTCCAACTTAATTGGAGATATGAAAAATTGAATGAAGTCTCCACTGATTTTGAATTTCTTTCTGGAAGCAAACTTTTTTCAATGCATTCAACAGATTTGAAAGCCAAGGCAGTGCAACTGGCAGAAAAATACAGCAATGATTTAAATCCTGCAGATTTTTCATCAGAAATTGAAAGCTTTAAATATCAGGCATTATCAATACTCCCAGTTCCAGAGTCAGCAACAACATTAGACCTACTGAAAATAATACATGAATATGAAATTAAAGAATGTTATCCAAACCTGGAAACGGCGATGAGGATATTTTTAACCTTACCCGTAACTGTAGCATCGTGTGAGAGATCTTTTAGTAAACTGAAATTAATAAAAATATACTTAAGATCTTCTCTTGCTAAAGAAAATTTATCTAATATGGCCATACTCTCCATTGAAAACCAAATTACAAACCAAATTAATTTTGACCAAGTAATCGATTATTTCGCTACAAGTAAATCTCAGAGTTAATTTCTAAGAACAATGAATGTAGTTATTTTCATTTTCTTAGTTTTGTGTGTTTTGTAATGTGAAATCTATTTTTGTCGTAAATCAAAGAAATATGTATGTGCAAGTTTTTCATCATTTTTTCTTAAATCATTTATCAGTTTCTATTTACCGGTACTATATTGTAATTTGATTGGTGCTCATGATTTTGTTTCTGTACAGGTTGCTTTTTTGTTCATTTAAAATATTATGTTTAATGCTGTACATTTGTATAAAGTGAATTAAATATAACTGATAAGGTTATATTTTGTCTTAATTACTGCTTAGGATGATTTTGCATCATGAATCACAAAATTGATTTGAGGGTGCTTTTCATGCTGCTCCCCCAGGCACCAAAATATCTAGATCCAACCTTCTACCTGTGTTCTCCTTCCTGGAAGAGGTCCTCCCCTCCTGAATATGGCCTTCTGGAAAGAACATGATTAAATCTGTTTTTGTGGTATTAGAGCAAGACCCTGCTTTGTGGGAAAGACATGTGGAGGGTGCTATCCCCACTAGAAGTATTCAGAAAACACACACTAATTTATAGTTTGGGGGAAATGATTTTGTGAATAGAAGTAACTGCAAAACTCCTGCTGACATCAGTAAGAGCAGAATGGGGCATAGACTAGTAAGTTAATATATACATGACCAGAAGTATATAAGTCACCTCAGGAAAATCTCATCATGCCAAGCACCAAAGGGGTAGCTGTGTTAGTCTAGTTCAGCAAAACAGCCAAGGAGTCCTGTGGCACTTAAAGATTAACAAATTTATTTATTGCATGAGCTTTCATGGGAGACACTCTGAAGCGTCTGAAGTGGGATTTTCTCCCACGAAAGCTCATGCAATAAATAAATTTGTTAGTCTTTAAGTGCCATAGGACTCCTTGCTTATGCCAAGTAGTACTAGAGTATCAAATACAATTTTCTTCTGAACTATAGACAGTTACCTCTTCATAATCTTGTGTTCTGTACTGCTGGGAGATGGTATAATGTACTTCTTCTGGATCGACGGCTTTCTTCAAGATATGATTCAGAAGAGGAAGAGCCAGTTGGCAAGATAATTCATTGCAGTGTATCAAAAGTCCAAAGGCATCTATAAGGTTAGCTGATACTGATCTCAAGTCCTAAACAAAATAAGACACAAAGTAATCCATGGAAAAGCGTGACTCTTTCAGGCAACTGAAAAAAAATAAATTTATATCTGGCTACAGGACAGGATCTTGTGCTGTCTTATATGTGAGCAAATGTGAATATATTTTGAATTAAATTGCTACTGTGGAAGGAAAAGTAATCTAAGGTCACAATGGAAACACTATACAATCCTGTTTATTCAGAGACTGAAGAAGTAACAGAAAACTCTTGAATAAAGGAAGACTGTTTAGAAAAGCAGACCTACTGTAGAGGATAGGGGCTTTAAAGTGACTTCATTGTGGCTTGTGCTTAGATTCCACCTGTTTATTTTGGTCTTCCTGTAGAATAATCTACAACTGCTGACTGTTGTTACAGTGCAATTATTGCCATAACAAAGTACATGTCTTACCAGCTTGCCAATTAGAGTGTTATCCTTTTGTGCATAGTTTTTGGAAGAAGAATCTGCATCTACGAAAGACCAGAAACTGGTCTGAATTGGAAGAATAACTTGTTGGTCAACATCTTCTCCATACTTCTTTCCAGGAATGAATACTGTAGTAGTTCTGCTCTCCAGTACTATCAGATTAAACCATATATTCATTACTTACTTAAATTAAACTACTGCAGTGTTTAACATTACATCTCTAATCCCCATCACATCACATACTATACTTGATTTTTATGGGAATGAAAAAAATGTAAAATTAATTATAATGCATTTAATGCTGGGGGTGGTGGTGGAGAAAATCTCAGGTTAAGATATTCATAGCCCTATGGAAGGAACAAGCGACAATGGGAACTGTTTATTGAAGGCTAGTATTTGGTTCCACATTTAAAAACCAGAAGATTCTGAATTGCATAAGTAAACATGCTCCACTTACAATTTAAATAGCTATATTTATGTTTAAGAAAAACAGAGTAATACCAATAGCCAAGGCTCTATCTTTTGAAAACACGGCTAGTCCACTTTGCAAAAAATCTTTATCTTGGATAAAAACCAGTTCCATTAGTTAGGAATATACAAACCAGTGCAATGTGCTTGCAAGCTATAGGTGAATGAACTAGCACTTTTAAAGATTAACAAATTTATTCATTGCATGAACTTTCATGGGAGACAATCCCACTTCCTCAAATGCTTGAAGATGGAGCAACTTAGAGATTGGTCCCCCCCCCCATCTTCAAAGCATTTGATGAAGTGGGATTTTTCTCTAATGAAAGCTCATGCAAAGAATAAATTTGTAGAGTCTTTAAAAGTGCCACAAGACTCCTTGTTTGTTTAATCCTAACCCTTGTTCTGTTCATAAGTTAAACACAGTGGCGTTGCTGCCCCCAAAATAGGTTCAGGGCCAGGCTGGGGGTAGGGCTGTCCCCAGGGAGCGGGACTATCACCCCAGGCCCCACTGTTTGCTGGGCTCTGCAGCAGTGTTTGGGCGCAAGGGGCGGGGGCAGCACAGGCATGTAGCTGGAGCTCTGCAGGGCCCCACCACACGCCAGCCTGCCCCGCCCCAGGAACTGACTGGCTAGGGAGGAGGCCGATTGGCCCTGGGCCCTGCCCCCCCCCCAAGGGATGGCCCTGGGCAGGCTGCCACCAGAGGGAGGCTGCATTGGGTCAGTGGCAGCTGAGTCTCCGGGAGACCCAGGGCATTGGCGCTGAGACTTGGGGCACGAGCCCCATGTGCCCAGCGTTAGCGATGCTCCTGAACACAGATAAGGTTGGCAAGTTCCAGAAGGGTATCCATGTTAGTTTATTTCAGCAAAACAAACAAGGAGTCTTACGGCACTTATAAAGACTAACAAATTTATAAAGGCATAAGCCTTTGTAGGTACAACCCACTTCAAATGCAGGAAGTGAAAACTCCAGTATGTATATTTACACATGCAAGGAAGGGTGAGTTAACACGGTCAATTCACAGTGCAGATCTGGCCCATCAACACTTGATGAGAAGGTGCAAATGTTTAAAGAGGGAAAATTACCTTTTGTAGTTAGCTAGCCACTCCCAGTCCCTATTTAGAGCCCATCTGATAAGTGTCAAGTTTGCATATGAATTCCAACTTTGCAGTTTCATGCTGAAATTTGTCTGCTGAAGTATGGTAAATGGGGGGCGGGGGGGAGAGTGTGTGTGTGTGTGTGTGTGTGTGTGTGTGAGAGAGAGAGAAACCTGCAATTTTCACTTCATGCATCTGTTTTACAGCTGTTATGTTTTGCATTGTTAAATTGCCATAGCTGTAATACAGACAAAGGTATTTGTGGAAGAATTCTGTGGCTGAGGCCTAACAGCGTTGAGACACAAATTGCTCAGTAGGCCTGGGGGTGGGGTGGGACAGCAGACAAGCTGCAGTTTCTCTGTTCCACTAGCCCATCTGGAAAAGGGCCACTAGATAAGGTATGCTGTAAAGAGCTTCACTGCATCTGTGTCCGTGCTTCAAGGACAAACTGTGTACTGAAATTTGGAGACAGAGGTGTTTGGATTTGCCTACAGAATTCTAAAAGTCAGTCTACCCAGATAAAAGAAAACCCGTTTGGGCCAGCTCAATGGCGAGGCCAAAGACCTGTGGCACAGATGAATTATGATTGGAGGTTATGTGGGGGGTAAGGTGGATCAAAAGAAGGGGTTGTAATTGGGGGAATTTTGGTGCAAAAAGGATGGACCTAGAACTTAATTGGCTATAAAGCAATAGTTTATGCTTTGTAATATGATGTAATATGTCATTATATAAGGATAATGTACACTATTCTCAGGGCTCTTGGGTACTTGCCCTAGGGCCCCCAGCTGTGTAGAATAAAGCTCCATTCCTCACTAAGCTTGTGGCCCCTGCTTACTGAGAATTCCTCTACATGTGCCTATTTTGAAGAACAGGCTCATGTTCTAAAACAAACATACCTTATCATGTTAAAATGTGCTTAGTTTGTATCAATTCCTAAATATAATATCCAAAGAGTCATGTGGCATTAAAGACTAACAAATTTATTTCTCCCAGGAAAGCTCATGTCATTAAATAAATTTGTTAGTCTTTAAGTACCACAGGACTCCTTGCTTATTTTGCTGAACTAGACTAACACAGCTACCCCTTTGGAACTTAAATATAATTTGAGAGCTCTTCATTGTGGGAACTTGTATCCTGCATAAGCTAGTTTTTTGTTATCTAAATAGTTAACGTAGTGGCTGTGTGATTCTATCATCCCTTTCTTTAAGAGTCTCTCATGTAAATATCTCCTTAATATTCCCCAGTGCTATGTGTGCTACATTTGGTTTTCTAATAACTGGGGCTATTTTCTCAGCAATGAGGGAGAAATAATAACTTTCCTGTCAAGAGTGCATGAGAATGGGATTGCAGTTAGGATTTAAAGGGCCCTGGACAAATTGGAGAAACTAGCTTCCTTGAGGCCTGGTGGTCCCAGCTCCTCAAATGTCTAGTAGTGGTTCTACTCATCTTTTCTCTTACACTGATTGCTCTTCTCTTCTAATTGCTCAATATATTCAAACTGGCTTTATGCTGGTTACCTGACTGCAGAAGTTCAAGTTTATCCTTTCTGTGTGACAACAAGTCTCCTATGAAGCAGATACCACCTTTGGCCAGCAGAGCACTGGAAGCCTGAATGCTAGCGGTGCCAGCTCCGTGCTTATCTTTGGACACAGTAGGAAAAATGTCACTAGATGCTGGGTGCCGTATGCCACGGGCCACAAGAGAAACACTGTAATTCAAAAGCCTATGGGGAAAAAAAATCAATTTACAACACCTGCAAAAAGTATAGTTAAATTATTTTCCCTTTACAAAAGCTAAGGGTATTTAAACAATCAGTATTAAAAGCACGCCTGTTGGAACTTCATTTGAATAAGATAAAAAAAAGCAAATTCTCCTACAGCAGTATAAAACATTTGAATTCTAAGGTAAAGCCCAGGGTTTATCATACACAACCACAAAAGGGGCACTATTTGGAAATAGCTGCTCCTATTTAACTTTAATAATTTCCTTCTAGTATCAATAACTACAAGAAACATACATTTCTGCTGTATTCTAATTTCATATTTTTGAATTGGTCCAGCACACAAGATAAAATTCTGAGCTGGCTCAGAGGAGGGATTCAATTATCATCTCATGTTGTTAGTGCCTGATTTTGCCCATTTGACAGCAGTGGCCTGACCATTTGCCATTGACTTTGAAGCGTGCAGGTTCAAGCCTCTATTGCTGGAGTCCTTAGCATTTTTCCTCCTGTATGAGGACTGGGGAAAAGTCTGTTGACCTACAAGGTACGGGACCCAAGACTCTGAGATGGGGTGCAGATACCTCCCTTATTGAGCTGTGTTCTATTGCATGTAGAGTAGGGAGCCAAATTTTGCCTCCCAAGTGCAATGGAATTACAATTGTTCCAGGAGTGTCCCTTACACTTGCAAAAAGTGGAGATAAGTTTTGTCCCATTTTTAATAAATGGTAAACACAGTGCAAGATATCATCATCTTGTGGTTTCCAATCCAGTCTATGCTCAAGTCTCCTAAAGCAAGAGAGACAGGAGAGTTTGAGAAGGATGGTCTGGTGATTAGAGTATTAGCTGGAGACACAGGTTCACCTGTCTGTGTTTTTGAATAAGTCAGTCAGTGCACTGCTTTTAAAATTATCTGGACACTTAAATATCTTTAGAAATTTAGCCATTAGTCTTTCTGTGCCTCAATTCTCCAACTGCAAAATGGGCATAATAATACTTCCTTACTATACATGACTGCTGTGAAGATTAAAGATATTTAAATATTGTTCAATGCTTCAATATTACAGAAAAGAAAACCATAAGTACTTTAGATGAGATTTGTAAGCTATTTGTTATACTATATATTTTGTAAGTTACTGTAAATAGAAAAGTCCTCAGGAGGAGGCTGTAAAGTATTATTTGTACTTATAAGCCACTATAGAGAACCATAATTAAACATTTATAGGGTGAAACATACTGTTTTGTTAAACAGGTGTTTCCATTCTCATCTCTTTGTTGCTTATAGCTTTTTAAAAAATTTGTTTTTTTCAGTCTTGGTTTCAGTCAAGGTAAGAATTTTTTAAGAATTTGAACCAAACATCTTCCATTAATAGTCCTTTGTGAAAGTGTAGGATAGCAAGGAAAGCATTTGTCCCTTTGTACGACTATTTTCCTGACCTTAGCTAGTCATAAAACTCAAGTGACCCAAAAAACCCCAAAGCAAAATACACCCCCCCACACCCACAAGCACCCTCTTGCCATATTTGTAACCTTTTTTTTTTTTTGGAGAAAGGGCAAAGAAGTCATGTTTGTGGTTTAAAAAAAGTTAAAATTGTGTCTAAGCATTGATAGTAAAAAAGGTGTATTCATTTTCTGCATGATTACTAAGATATAGTTCCAAAGGGGTAGCCATGTTAGACTGGTTCAGCAAAACAAACGGGGAGTCTAGTGGCACTTTTAAAGACCAAAAAATGTATTAATTGCATGAGCTTTCATAGGAGAAAATCCCACCTTGTCAGACACTGGAAGATGAATGAGAGGAAAATAAATGCAGGGAAATGTAAGGCATAGGGTCAGGTCAGACTGTTACATCAAATCAATGCAGCTGTTTATATTCAAACAGTGGAGGAACAGCATATAGGACAGAGGTGAGGAGAGAAGGAAAAGAAAAATACCTGTTGTAATGGGGGAAAAAATCCAGTATTTAGCCTTAAGTTGACGGTGTCCAATCTGCATATGAATTATAATTCTGCAGTTTCTTTTTCCATCTTCAAGTATCTGATGAAGGGGGATTTTTCTCCCATGAAAGTTCATGCAATAAATAAATTTGTTAGTCTTTAAAAGTTCCACCAGTCTCTTTGTTCATTTTCTTAAAGGTATTATAGGCCTCTGAGTCCAAAAGTGGCTATGGGAGGAGGTGATGATGCTAGATTTTTTTTTAATCAAAGATTTCCCATAATTGTTACCATTAGTTCAGTTCCACCATCAGTAGTGAGAGTGGGTGGACAGCCATCAGTGTTTTCACCACTATCAACTATCCCTACTCAGATCAAAATAACACAGTGATAAAAATACCAGCAGCTCTTCAGACTTTGTTAATTACCAACAGAGGTCACAAGTTTGGACATGGAAGGGGCAAATCTTTGCTTTTATAACCATGGATTGCAATCCCTTCAAGATCAATTTTTGCAAGAACCATGGTTAAGCCTCTGCTAATCTTGACTCATGTTAAAAACTCAGCAAGTTAATTGGAAAACTGTCCATTAGAAGTGTTACTTGGTAAAAGCAAAACCTTAAATGTCACCAAGGACATAAACAACAGGTTAGTTAATGCCACTGGATTGCACCTGCCTGACATGACTGTCATGTGGTTTGCTTCCCTCTCAGCTGTACAACAAAGATGTGACACACAGATGACAAAAGAAAGGAGAATTCAGAAATAAAAAATGGATATCCTTTACAAAAAAAAAAAAGTTACTTTGATGAGTAAAAACCCAGAATACACTTTAAGCTGCAAACTGTTTGCCTTTATTAAGCCTCTGTGTCTAAAAATATGGCAAATCATTAAAATACAGGTGTCAGTTTACCTTTCTGCTGTTAGAGTGTCATTAGTCACAATCAGAAAATCCAGGTAATCTGCTGTCTCACTATCTCTGTCACACGTCTGGACTAGACTCAGCAATATGGACAGTTTGAGAGTATTGTAAGTGCCTGGTGGAACAACTTGAGAAGCAAAGATGCTGGCAAGTACGGCTGTAAATCTCCAACAAGAACTTGACGTCAAAGATAGCAGACATTTAAAATTGTCACTGATGCAAGGAGTACCTAATATAAACAAAGAATATCCTAATAAACAATTTCTGAGTCCTTTATTAGATTAAAGCAAATAAACATTAGGTGAATCCTATTATCAGAAAACTGAATTAAAAACTAGGTATGTTTGGAATTTATCTTAGCCCAACACAAAAATTCAGGCTATGAACAGCTTAAAATTTTTAGTTTTACTGTTGTTAAACAGGCAAAGGACACTGTGTCCATCAAAATATATTGAGTGTGAGAGAATATGTGAATTTAAATTGTATGATGATCTAAAATACAACCTAAATATACCTGTAACAGACTGACAATATCTGCTTTCAATGTCATAGCTGGACAAATCTTATGAAATTAAGGTAAATCTTATCATATTGTATTAGGTTTGATATGTTTGGGGTCCACAGTATTAAAAATGCAATTCTGTATGTGTTTTTGTGGAGTTGTATATACCCCACTAAGGAGAAGGAGGAGAATGCTAATTTAAGGGGAGTGGTTAACAACTGCTTTATAGCTACCCTCTGGCAAGCTCCTGATATACTTAGGGCCATACCTACCACAAGGTGAATGGGGTTTTGCCCCAGGCGCTCCAGAGCAGCTCCACTGAGCTGCTCTATCAAAAGGTGCATTCTGCACCGCTTGCTTCAGATGCTGATCATTGTAAGGGGCATGTTCCAAGAGGAATGTGCCAAACTGACTCGTTACAGTGCTGCATATACTAGTTTAAACTGAAAAACAAACAAGGCATCTGATAGCACATTTAAAGACTAACAGATTATTTATTGCATGAGCATTTGTGGGAGAAAATCCCACTTCATCAGACTTTTAAAGATAGGGAACTTAGGCTATGTTCACATGTACTGTTATTTTGAAATGAGTTATTTTGAAATAAAATCCTTATTTTGAAATAACTTAAATTGAAATAAGCAAATATTAAATCGGAATAAGCGAAACTCTCAAAGCGAAATAGCATGTCCCGTGTCCGGACATGCTATTTCGCTTCAGGAGAGGGACAGCATGGGAGGTGTGGCAACATGGCCCCTGGCAGGGCCATGTTGCCAACCAATCCCCTGCCACTGGCTCTGCAGAGGCAGCAGCAGAGGAAAAAAGCCCCGGGGGGGGGGAGTCAGATGTGGTGTTTTGGACTACCTAGGGTCATTGGGGTTGTCATAGTGATAAATGGGAGAGTCGTTTAGGTGCTAGGAAAACCTGTCTGTCTCCTCTCTCTCTCTCAGTTCTCTTTCAATAAAGACTTCTATTACAGCTCTGAATATGCTGCCCTCCTTATTGGATTATAATTTCCCTTAAAACTCTACATCTGGCGACAGAGGATGGGATTTGTGATGGAGTAGCTATCCTCAACAACCCTGGCAACTTTGGAAATCCAGAATACAATGTAAGAAGCAAAACTTTATTGTACTGCTTGCATGGGGGTTGAGTTGTAGCTGTGAAAGCTGATCTGTTTGCCTAAGGGCTAGCTGGCTATTCTGAAAGCTGATCTGCCTGTTGTTAAGCACAAGGAAGAGATAAGGCTGGCTGGCTATTCTGAGAGCTGATCTGCCTGCTGTTAAGAGAAGAGACAAACAATAACCACAAGAGGGCATCATGGCTTTACTTACTACAACCTTTGAAGCATATGATCATTCAGCAGATTCCTGGCAGACATATACAGTCCGATTTCAAAATTTTGTAATAGCAAACAACATAACTGATGAGAAGAAGGTACCAGTTTTTCTAATGGTCATTAGAGTTAAGACTTATAATTTGCTATGTGATTTGCTTTATCTGGAGAAGCCAGAGCAGAAACCTTACGGGGACCTAGTGGAAGTTCTGGGAGCACATTTTTCCCCAAAGCCACTAGTAATTGCAGAGAGACATAGGTTCTACCAAAGGAAACAAGAGGAAGGTGAATCTGTTGTACAATTTGTAGCAGCTCTGCAGAAGCTGGCAGCACACTGTGACTTCAAGAACATGTTAGAGGAAATGCTGCGTGACAGGCTGGTGTGTGGCCTGCACAGTGAATCAACACAAAAACGCCTATTGACTAAAGGTCAACTCACCTTGCAGAAGGCTGTGGAAATTGCAGTCTCCGTGGAATGCATCACCCAAGACACGCAACAGATCGGGGTCAGTGTCCGTAAAGCATCCCTACAACCTGCCCCCAGGGCACCAGGGAGACAAGAATGTTACCGGTGTGTGAAGCAGGATCACCTTGCATCTGAGTGTTGGTTTAAAGAACTACTGTGTCGACAATGTGGTAAGAGAGGGCACATTGAACGTTTCAAAAGGGATAGCCGTGTTAGTCTAGTCCAGTAAAAAAACAACAAGCAGTTGTGTGGCACTTTAAGACTAAAATCTGTTAGTCTTAAAGTGCCACACAACTGCTTGTTGTTTTTTTCACATTGAACGTGCCTGCAAACAAAGGAAGGGTAAGCCAAACAGAAGAGGCGGACTTGAGAAAAATGGGCTGTTGGTTTGGCAGACTAAGAGGGAAATTCTGCATGCAGTAGAGCAGAATACAGGTGATCATAGTGACACCCAAATGGAAGATGAAGATTCCCTCCATGTTTTGTCTATAACAGCTGGCCCACGTAAATTCTGGGTAACACCTGTGTTGGAAGGCAAACCTATACGCATGGAACTGGACACTGGTGCAGCAGTTTCATTAGTTTCTAACCTTGTGTATGAGAAGGACTTTAGATATCTGCCACTTAAGCCGACAGTAGTCATTTTGAAGACATATACTGGAGAGACTGTTCCCCTGTTGGGTACTATTGATGTGAAAGTAGAACTCAATGGACAGACTACAAAGCTACCACTGTTTGTGGTAAAGAGGAATTACCCAGCCCTAGTGGGAAGATCTTGGATCAGGAAAATCCAACTCGATTGGTCACAAGTGCATGGGTTCAATTCCCAGGGGGTTGGACTCAATGATCTCATGAGGTCCCTTCCAGCCCTATGATTTGATTTGATTTGATTTTGATTTGAATTGACTAAAGAAGAAATTAATCTAGCAGCGGTACTAATGAAACATGCTGCTGTTTTCGGTGAAGACTTAGGCAATATGAAGGGAATCACTGTGAAATTAAATATAAAGCCTGATTGCCAACCAAAATGTTTGAAGGCCAGGATGGTGCCATTTGCCATCAGACCCAAGGTGGAAGAAAACTTGGAGCGGTTAGTCAAAGACGGAGTCTTGGTGCCAGTTACTCACAGCCAGTGGGCGACACCCATTGTCCCAATAGTGAAGAAGGATGGCTCCATTCAGATTTGTGGAGATTTCAAGGTCACTGTCAACCCAGTGTTATGTGCAGAACAATATCCTCTTCCCCACATTGAGGACATCTTTGCAGGTTTGGCTGGAGGACAAAAATTTAGCAAGATTGATTTGAATCAAGCGTACTTACAGACACATGTTGAAGAAGAATCCCAAGAACTGTTGACAATCGTAACACATAAGGGGTTGTACAGATACTGTCATTTACCTTTCGGCATTACTTCAGCCCCAGCTTTGTTCCAAAGGGCAATGGATCAGATTTTGAGTGGTTTATCAGGAGTACAGTGCTATCTGGATGACATCCTGGTCACGGGCAAAAATGAGGAGGAACACCTTACGAACTTGGAAACTACTCTGCAAAGACTGGAAGAGCATGGTCTACGTGTTCACAGAGACAAATGTAAGTTTTTCCAGCCCTCAGTTGAATATTTAGGACATATAATTGATGCTGATGGTCTCCATACGTCTCCAGCCAAGGTTAAGGCTATTGTGGATGCTCCGCTACCTCAGAATGTAAGCCAACTTCGCTCTTTTTTAGGCTTATTAAACTATTATGGCAAGTTTATTCCACAATTAGCGACACTCCTGGAACCCCTACATGAGCTTCTGGGGCCGAAAAAGGCCTGGAACTGGACTGAAGCCTGTGATGTTGCATTTAATGAAGCTAAACGCTCACTGGTAAACTCTAAGGTTCTGACACATTTTGACCCATCTTTGCCCCTACAGTTGGCTTGTGATGCCTCCCCTTATGGAGTTGGGGCTGTATTGTCACATATTATGCCTTCTGGTGAAGAGAGGCCGATTGCTTTTACTTCACGATCCTTGACCAAGGCAGAAACTAACTATGCCCAAATTGAACGCAAAGCACTGGGCATTGTTTTTGGCATTCGGAAATTTTACCAGTACCTGTGGGGAAAGAAGTTCACACTTCTCACTGACCATCGACCCCTGACATCAATTTTGGGGCCACACACAGGCATCCCACATTTGCCTGCTAGTCAGATGCAACGATGGGCATTGATGCTTTCTGGATACACATATGAAATCAAGTACAGGCAATCCTCTTTGCATTGCAATGCTGATGGCCTTTCAAGGCTACCCTTACTGGCACACAGTCAGGATCTGGGCCAGGAAGGAATCTTTTACTTTGAACAGGTGGAAAACACACCCGTCATGGCTTCTCAAGTGAAGAAAGTAACACGGGTTGACCCAGTACTCTCACGAGTTATGGATTTCGTGATGCATGGAACGTTCTTACCTGACTCTCAGGTCTCTCCTGACCTCTGCCCCATGTGTCTAGGAGGACAGAGTTATCGACCCAATCCGGGTGTTTGTTGTGGAGTATGCGTGTCATTATCCCACCTTCATTAAGACCACATTTGTTGGAACAGCTCCATTCAAGTCACTGCAGCATAGTACGCATGAAAGAAATTGCACGGAGCTATTTCTGGTGCCTGGGCTTAGACAGGGCCATTGATGAAATGGCTAGAGTTTGTACCGCGTGCCAGAGCATCCGGAACGCACCTCAGTTGGCACCTCTTCACCCATGGGATTGGCCCGAAAGGCCATGGCAACGCATCCATGTTGATTTTACTGGCCCATTTGAAGGATGTATGTTTTTAATTGCTGTGGATGCCCATTCAAAATGGCCAGAAGTCTCGGTAATGCAGTCCACTACTATGGAAGCCACTATTCAGACCCTGCGTGGCTTTTTCAGTCATTATGGTCTTCCAGAACAGCTGGTGAGTGACAATGGACCACAATTCATTTCTCAGGATTTTGAAACTTTTATGAAGGCCAATGGAATACATCACATCAGGTCAGCACCGTATCATCCTTCCACCAATGGACTTGCTGAAAGGTTTGTACAGACTATGAAGCAAGCTCTAAAATCTGCAAAGGGACGTTCACCTCTTCATAAGCGTCTGGACAACTTCTTGTTGTCCTACAGAAACACTCCACAGGCTACAACTAAGGCATCTCCAGCTTTTCTTATGATGGGACGGCAGTTGTGCTCTTGCTTTGATTTGTTGAAACCACGAGACACACGGTAAGTGGTTCAACACCAACAGCAGGACCAGGTCAGCAGACATTCACCAAGCACAAAGGGCCACACCTTCAGTATTGGACAGCCAGTTCTTGCTTGAAACTATGCTTCAGGAGTTAAATGGGTCCCAGCAACGGTCATTGCCCAGACAGGACCCGTTTCCTACTCTGTCCAGACAGCGAGTGGCCTAGTTTGGCGACGGCATGTAGGTCAGCTGCTTCTCCGTCATATCCACCCAGAAGATGCATCCACCCAGAAGATGCAGACATATCTGACTTCACCCTTACTGATGATTCAACATCAGAGCATGAAACTACTATTTCTGTCTCTCCTGCTCCAGCCACCCCTTCAACGCCTTCAGCCTCCCTGGACCAACCGGACACAACGTCCTCTCTGGTTCCAGCTACTTCCCCAGTACCTGTGATCCCACCACCACCAATACCACCTTGTGGGGTGGGCACACCAGAAGTGCTCCGTAATCCACCTCGCGACAGAAGGCCGCCTAATCGGCTGGATCTTTAGCTAGTGGTGACTCCCTCTTCATGGGGCAGAATAATTCGCCGGGGGTTCGGCGGAGATGGGGCAGTCTACCCTTATCTCCTAGTTTAGTTCTTATTCTTTTTGGGGGGGAGGGCTTTATTCTGGAGAGGGTGTTCATTAGAGGGGGAAGAATATGTGGTGTTTTGGACTACCTAGGGTCATTGGGATTGCCATAGTGATAAATGGGAGAGTCGTTTAGGTGCTAGGAAAACCTGTCTGTCTACTCTCTCTCTCTCTCTCAGTTCTCTTTCAATAAAGACTTCTATTACAGCTCTGAATATGCTGTCCTCCTTATTGGATTATAATTTCCCTTAAAACTCTACATCAGAGATGGGGGGCACCCCTCCTCCCTGCCACTTCCCCAGCGGCGGGGGGCTGAAAGAAGTCAGGGCACCCGGTCCCCCTGCTGGGCTGAGCTGTAGGGGTACCCAGTCCCACAGCCCCTGGCCGCCTGCAAGTGGCTAGGGCAGATGTCGGGTCCCCCACCCCTGGCAGGCTCCGCAAGCTGGTCAATTTCACAGAAATGAAAT